>APFE031469485.1:0-71091 GCA_000404065.3 Pinus taeda
TGCTTTATATCACCATATATATCTCTGTTTCATCACTTTCATAATCTTTCTTGGAACAAGGATAAAATAGGCTACTATATAGTGATGATTTCACGCAGATATCAGATATCCCTCTTGAAGATAGAGACAATATCAACGATATCAGTCCTAGTAACATCAGCTATGCATACATTTCAACTTCATGACTCCATGCAATCACGTACATCACTTCAGAAGCAACTGCTAAAATAGTCAACCCTTCATCTACATTACAGAAATTAAAGCGTTCCTCTGTATCATAAGAATACATTTGATGTAGCTCTCGTGGATGTTTCAAACGACCGCTTAGCTGAAGACCCACTTTGGAAAAGCTTGGTTTCAAAAAACTCAGCCTTCTTCGACACTTGAAAATGAAGTAAAAGAGGATTTCCGGGAGGCTCAGCTCTAGCAGACCAGGACTCAGATGACCACCTATTAAAACTCTCCGCGCAAAAGACTTCTGATAGCCACGAAGGACGTCTTTCCATCCATGAGGAACTCCAAATCTGCAGTAGCAGCACACGCATCAAATTATGATGGGTATGTCCTCATAACACCATCTATGCAGATTTCACGACATTGAAAGCTGTTCAATAGGCCGAATTTGTGTGGCTTCTCAAGCATATCAGACTGTATAACGTTTACTAGGAATCTTCTGCGAGACACTGCAGTTTGAACTTTGCTTGAATACGATTTTGTATTTGTAAAAACGATAGAGGTGCCACTACGTTGAGTTGGGTGCGTTGGAAGCGAATGGCTCTGCCTATAAAGGATCGATTCGCTTCAATTTTGATCTCCACTCGGGACACTCGGGATACTCGGCTCACTTATATTTTATTTTCGGGGAGAATTCAACCTGGGAGACTGCGAGGAGTGTGTGGATGAAACGCTAGGGAGACTTCATAACTATGATTACACTTCTAAACAGTACGCAGAAAACTTGTAAACAGTATGCAGACTTCCTACCATACGTTAGCTCCGTTTCAATTCCCAATACCATACGTTACCAATTCAAAATATGCACTAATACCTTTGATGTCAGGCATTTCAATTCAGATACACGCTACTGCTATCAGGAGTTTCAATTCGAGGCGTTATCAAGGCAGACAACGGCGCCAGCAGAGGAGTGAGGTACGCAGTCTTCAGGCAGGGAGGCGTTCTCTGAGAAGCCTATCACTCAGCAGTGTAGGCAGCGTGCAGGGCCAGGGAATCAATGTTAGAGTAGTGCTCAGGACTTAGCAGCTCTCAGGACAGCAGGAGTTACAACTATTTCTGGGACCTGTGCTCTGATAACATGTCAGGCCAGGGTAACTCCAGAATGAGCGGGAGAAAAACTGATTTATTATTCATTAGCTAACACATACTTATATACATAAACATGACGGATCAGTTCATCTTCTTGATGACTGTCCATTTCACCCATCCATTTTGGATTAGGTGTCAACAGAATGTAAAAGGAGGTAGCAGATTGTTTGGTGAAGTGTCTGTAATGTCAACAAGTCAAAATAGAACACCAACATCCAACAAGGTTGTTGAATTCACTACCTATTCCGGAGTGGAAATTGGAAATGATTTCCATTGATTTCATTACTGGACTACCAAGAACCCGTTATCAGTCCCATATGGTGGTAGTAGATGTGTTGAACAAGGTAACCCACTTCGTACCCATACAATCAACTTTTGGGACAACACAAATAGCAAATATCTTTATGAAATATATATTCATAATACATGGCATACCAAAAATTATTGTATCAAATCGGGACACCAAATTCACTTCAAAATTCTGGAAGTCCCTATTTGAGAATTTTGGTACCAAACTAAATTTTAGTACATCATACCACCCATAGACGGATGGACAAACTAAGAGAACAAATCAAGTCTTAGAGGATCTTCTGTGAATGTATGTGATGGATAGACCCACAAAATGGGAAGACTATTTACATCTAGTTGAGTTTCCTTATAACAACAGCTACCAAGCTTCCATCAGGATGAGCCCATTTTATGCTTTATATCGAAGAAAATTCCATACTCCTCTCAATTGGAGTCAATCAGAGGATAAGTTGGTTCTTGGACCCGAACTGTTGAGTAAAATGGAAGAGATGGTGAAAATAATTCAACAAAATATCTAGATAGCTCAAGATAGATAAAAAAGCTATGTAGATAAAAAAAAAAAAGTTTTAAGGAATTTCCAATCGCGGAAGATGCGTATTTGAGGGTTAGACCTCGCAAGAGTACCTTGAGTATTGGAAACTATGCTAAAGTAGCACCACGGTACTGTGGACCATTTAAAGTGTTAGATAAAATAGGTCTAATAGCTTATCAATTAGTTCTACCAGCTCATATTAAAGTGTGTAATGTCTTTCATGTATCAATATTAAAAAGATATGTACATGAAAACACTCACGTAATTGATTGGCATATTTTACAGGTGGATCCCGAAGGATATTTCTTGCCCTAACCACTCCGCGTGCTGGAGCGGAGGGAAACCATACCGCGGAATCGGGTCATATGTCAGGTTAAAGTGCAGTGGCAACACTTTACTCCTAAGGAGGAGACTTGGGAAAAAGAACAGGGTATAAGGGCTGCCTACCCTGAATTGTTTTCAGACTGAATAATAACATCGAGAATGGTGTTAAGTTTAAGGGGGGGATGATTTAATATCTCCCATTTTCATGAACTTGAAACATCATGGAATAACTGCAAAAATAACATATGCTAGTAGATGATAAAAATAAGTATGTAAATGTTTATATTTTAATTAATATAGATTGTTAATATGATAATTATAAATTCTGGAAAATTCATGGGCTAACCCAAGAAAAGAGGATGAAACTTACCAGAATCTGAGAAGTATCAGATTCGCCACGATTTCTTTCCTAAATCAAATTATATATATAAATATATATAATTGCGTTAATAGAGTGCGAGATAAAGACTGGTAATAAAAGCAATGCAAGTAGAAAAGTAGGCTTTCAGCTTTAAGGAAAATAAAAACATTGAAAAAGCCTAGGCCGAGGGGAAACAGAACCCCTGAATGCAAGACGCTACCCAGGAAAAACATGTGAACAAGATGATGTTAAATATGCATTATCAAAGTAGAGTAGAGGTTACTCATGCAGAAGGCAAGTTGTCATAGCTCGGGGGTTATCAGAGGATTCATGGTTAGGAGGTCTGGTGAAGTCAGCGAGTCATTTTTCGACTATAAGAATTTTGATCAGAAAATTCTTACTATGCCTTTAGAAATTGGATTAGATGCATGTTAGGATTAACATGTTGGATTTATAAATGACATGTTTTATTCATATAGAGGCTGATGATTATTTCTTGTAGTGGAAAGATTATTATTGACCATATTCGGTAGGTGATATTTACTAGCAATGTATGTTTTAGTATTCACATTAATATATTATGTTTAAGATTTTTATATATATGCAGAATCATTTTCCTATCGAGTTATGAAAAGAAAGATGAAAAAAGATTAAGAATAGCTCGATGCATGATGAAGGTTTGTAATTCCTCTTGGTAGAAGATATAATCAGAGGTATAGTTATGTTAGATAAATGGATAAACATGTTTCATGAATTGATAGTTATAGAGGCACACTAGCTGTATACTTATTGAGGTTACGAAATTGTAATGGATGTTTGAGTTCTTTTGAAACAAACTGTTGAATTTTTTATACCTTATATTATCCTATGTTGATATTGATCTTATAGGAGAAAATTATTTTCAGTTAGTGTGGAAGATTATGAATACATTGGATGCACGTTAAGTAAAATAGGGGGTATTATAATAATTATTAATACTTCTGAATCCTATGGGAAAGAATTAATAAGAATCGAATCATATGTACCTGTTGATCAACGAAATTATCCATAGAAGTGGTATATAGGAGAAAAAAAGAAGAAGTTGAAATACAGGGACAATTAAATTAGTATCATCTTGTAAATAAATTAATTTTCCGTGATGTGAGGGTAGATAACGTCTTAGATTCAAGAAGACTTCGAGTTCAAATCTTTTCCCCAACTAGAAATCATGGGTTCAATCCCCAGAGAAAATTGTATGCTAGATTCTCTTAAGGTTAAGACAATCGAGCCAATGATCATAGGGTAACTAAAGGTATATGATATCAAAATTTATACACACGAATTGTTTTACCCATCAAATCAAATAAATAGAGAAATTTGAAATGATAATTCTTAGCATTCCTTAGACATGTATATAGTGCGAGAGCATCAGATCATAGAAATCAACACAGAGAGTCACAGATGAAACCATATAACATGAAATTTTGTAGCCTTTTTAAATGATAAGAAAAATATTGAAGTTGCTTTAATCCCAGATATGGAGTGACAACCATAAAACAAAACAGAAAATAACAGAACAGAGTATATATATGAGAGTGTACCCTAACAGGCAAATGTGCTATAACAATAAACTCACAGACAGTCAGTCACATGCTCCAGTCATAGCATGAACAAAACTAAAATAGCTGACATATATTAATCAACATAGACTCAAGTGTATTAAAGATTCATGAGGATTTTCAAGATACATAGAGTATACAAAAAAATATAAGCATCTAGGCGTTTTCCTTAAACATTCATATACAAATGTCTTATTAAACCACTGAATCCTTCAACGCGAGGGTTAATAGAATCAAAACGAAGAAAAGAAACTAAAGATTCGTGATAGTGACACTTAAAAACCCAAAACGGCTTGCATGGGCTGTGGCCACCTTCAAGTGTGTCAGCCGCAGAATGAATGAAAGCTGGGTAAAATCCGCAAGTAGAGTCTTAGCTGAGTGGAGAAGACCAACTTGTGCAACTGAAAACTTCATAAGGGTTAAGTGCTAGCAGCCAACACACCGGTATCTTGGGGACTCTTGAGATTAGATTTCCCGAATGAGATGAACTTGTAGGAATTAGTGTCATATGTAATATAATACTAAAATTTAAACACGCCATATCTAATAATCAAATGGGAAATTGATTATCTGTCAAGGATGCAAAAGCGAGAAGCTGGCACCCAAACTTGCTTGTATAGTTTAGGGTAAATGGTAACATGTCAGGGGATGTAGAAGATGAGTATAAATGTGAGGATATTGGAAAATCAAAAAAATTATTAAACAAATGGTATCATAAGGACTTACCTAGGTCAGAATAGATCCTTATCCAAAGGTAACATGAAGGAAGAAGACTGGTATAACCACCTAGTTGGATGGAAGGGAGAAGTTCATTAAAAATATACAAAAAAAAATAATAAAACTATGAACTACCTAACCTCAGACAAGATATTCCATCAAAATGGTGATTTCGTCAATCATAGAGAAACTTACTAATGCAGAGGTCGAACCTCTTTTTCTCTCTTGTTGTTCGCATGGTTCTAATGCCCTACAACCCGCACAACATTAACACCCATATTTCTCTATAGGTGGGATAAAGTAAAGGGTCGGCGACCTTCTTCCTCAAAGTGACAGAGATGAAGGGGACGAAACCCTCTTGCCTCTAGGACTTGCACGAAAACAGATCAAAAAGAACATAGTAGAGTAATGGTTTGAATTGGGAAGGTAGAGTGAAGGCGATGCTTAATGGTTAGCGCAAATAACCAGGACCGTGGATCTTAGAAAGGAAACATTTGGAGAGTTGATCGATTCCCGAATAACAAAAATAAATATAGAGGTGCATGCCATGTTACGTGTGTACAACCAAAGTCTTGTAGAAATTAAATAAATATGCAGCCATAGGTGTCGTGTGAAGACCAAGGACCACAGGTCATAAATAGATACCCTTATGACAAGAAAGGAGCAATGAACAACGTAATCTTACAGCAGTGTTAACGCTCAGAGATAATCGACCTGAGTTAAAGTTGGGAATCGTGTGAAACTTAATATGTATTATGGTGTTAAATTTTGAACAGACCGATGGGTAATAAATCTCTAGAGTTGTCATAAGCTTATTGCTATATTCATTGTACATAGATCGGAATTTATATGTTATATTCCATGTCGAACAAACCTATGGTTATCATGTCTTAAAGAATCGACATGAGAATGTTTATCATATTTAGTGTTTAGAGATGAAATGTTATATATTGTATTTATGAACATTCAACATATCCATATAACAAATAAATTGATATCTTAAAAAAATGTGTAAATGGGAAAATGCATTAACATTGTGATGTTGTGATATTAGTAATACATTTGCTTACTATGACTACTTAAGGAAGGTTGGTTAATGCTCCAGCATGTGACTTCGTCTCTATAATGAAATGATTAAGATAACCCTAAGTTATTTCCTTAAATACTCACGTATTTTGTTACCCATATTATAAAATAAAAAAATTAAGGAATCAAGAGGTGGAATTAGGTTGTTTGATCCATTCTGAATTATATTTATGCTTAAGAAGAAATATTTAGTCACATAATTAATAATAAACAATATGCCACGTGATAATAATGATTTAATTTAGAGTGATAGTTATTACAATAATTTCTGGGCGTTCACATGTGCCACTACCATGAACATGGATAAGTTGGGGATTGAAGTTGCGATTTTCATACCAGAGATATCTTTATAGAATACCTTGTTACGAACTAGTTTACACTCGACAGTTGTTGACATGTTTATTGTTAAAATCATACAAGATGTAAATGTCGACATGATTATGGTTAGGTTGGTATTAGAATATGTCGTGTTTGTATCGAATATGTAGTGGTTTGTGAAAAAACAGCTTTTTTTAGGACTTTTTTGGCATTTGAAATGGAGTTGTCTATAATGCGACTTTTTGGAGATTCCGGTGACGGAATCTGGCGGAAGAAATTGAGGTTAAATCTTGATTTGTTGCAGTTAAAATGGTTTTTTAACTACATATTTGGATTCAGCACCCTGAAAAACCCCTGGGACGCTTTGATTGTGTAGAAACTAGCTATCAAACTTGTGATTCCAATAAATTGCTGCCGGATTTTGACCGGAAAAACCCACCGGAAAGGCTTTCAAAAAGTCGCATTATAGACAACTCCATTTGAAATTAATTTGCAAGTACTTCCACCATCGGTGTTTATCCGTCGTGGAACAACTGTGGCTTTATAAAAACAACGTCAATCGACTAGTGGTATTTGTGTGTTTTGCGGGGCGTGTACTGCCACGTCAATCAACAGAGCAAGCGGTAGGTATCTTCTGTTTGTTGAGAAACAGAGCGCTCAAATTCGCCATTGGACCCCTATGACATCGAATCTGTTTTCAAAGTGGTAAACCCAACTTCTAAAATTCCTTCGTCCACGCATACCACGCTGTGTGCCAGCGTCAGTTCACGTCAACTCACATTTTTCCACACGATAAAAAAATCCTCCGTCCACGCATACCACGCTCTGTGCCCCAGCGTCAGTTCACGTCAACTGACATTTTTCACACCATTAAACATTTCCTTTGCTTAAAGATAAATTTACACAAGGATATGTGATCAAATGATTTTGGTATTTATTTATTTTGTGATTTAATAGGGTAATGAAAAAATCAAATAAATAATTATGTTACGTTTAAAAATGAATAAATATTAATTTATCTAATTTATTGAGTATGGGTATTTTTTATTACTAATTAAAAATAATATATATTTAAATTAAAAAATAATATTTATATCAATTTTAAATGTAGAAATTCTAATTAATATATATATATATATAAATTGTCTGACTAAAAGCCAAAGGTTATGTAGTAAGTATGCCTTAGTTAAACCTAACTAATTAAACTAAAAAATAAAAAAAATAAAGATTTCATCAAAAAACAAATAACTAATAAAATAATGTATGTTAAATATTAGCACAAAAAAAATATGATTAACTAATATTGTTTATATAGTGTGAGTTGTTTGTTATATATATATATATATATAAGAGTTTTATAATATTTTTATTAAATATAAGTTTTTAAATTTAATAATAGAAAAAAATAACTAAAAAGTTAAATAAAACTAAAAACAAAAATATAGTAACTAATAAAAATGGAAGTTACTAAACGACCTATAATAAGACCTCAACCAATAACCTTACAAATAAATAAATTTAAATAAAATAAAAATAAAAATGAATTCTCAATGCTAAACTATGGATGGCATAAATATTCCGTCGAAGACAAACTAATGCTTAGTCAAAGGTAAATTTGAATGCTCAATACCATGTTTATAATAAATAAGTGTAAGTGTTCATTCCGATGGTATGTTTAAACTATATTAAAAAACTTATTAATGTTTATTATAACTATTAAAATAAAGAGTTCCTAATAATATAATTATTATTATTACATTTATCCTTAAACTTTATCTAATCATAATATAATAACTAATCAATATTCATTTTCAATATATATATATATATATATATCTACCAACTTAATTTTCATTTTCAATATCTTCTCCTGAACTAAGGATTGTTGTGATTCACCTCTACTAGAGTGTCATTTTCAAAGCTTAAGACCAAAAAAAGGTGGGCTAAAGCTATTAAATGCAATATAGGGGTTAAGCAAGGGTGTCCCCTATCCCCTACCCTTTTTGGCTTTCATATAGGTAAGCTTGAGAAGTGTCTCGAAATTGTAGGTTGCAAGGGCACAAAGTTTTGTGATATAATCAATATTCTCCTCCTGTATGTTGATAATATTGTTCTTCTTGTAAAAGCCATGATGATTTATACAAGGAACTTAAGACTCTTGATTTCTATGACAATTAATACCGACAAGACTAAATCCATGATCATTAAAACAAAAAATACCACCAATGGTAGTTTCACCTATGATAACCACTGTTTAGAGCAAGATTCTTTTTACAAGTATTTGGGTTTTAACTTTCCTCATCAACTCAACTAGAATTATAGCATCGAGAAAAGGATTATTGGAGGCTGGAAAGCTTATTATGAGCTTGAAAACAATTGTACGTTGGCCAATGTTTGCATTTGGAGTAAAAACTGTTTCCTCTTTGAGACTCCCGTTACCCCTGTTGTCTTATACGAATGTAAAGTTTGGGGTTGTAGTATATCCAGAGAGTCATGGAGAAATATTGAGATGATTCAAAAGAAATTGACAACCTACAACCTAAATATGAGGGGAAATACTTTCGATCCTATCCTCTTGACCGAAGTTGGCATGTCCCCCATCCTAAGTACAATCATGTTTAGTTATATGATGTATAAGAAGAAGCTTTACAACATGGAATCCAATAGGCTCCCAAAATTTTCTTCTAACATTAGTCAAAACCCCCACCTTCGCCTCAAGCCCCCACCTTCGCCTCAAGCGTGGGTGGGATAAGGATGCATAGTCTTGGCTCAACCATTGGGGAATTATCCTTTACACAAGTCATCATACTTTCCTGTCATTACTATCACCATCACACTTGATATCATGATAAGATCAAATATAAAATATTAATTAATCAATAATCAATATTTATTAGTGACACTTCAACATTTATTCGTGTGCATGCATAAATCATAAACATAATGTAATCAAATATATTCTTTAACATCATTGCACATGCATTAGTAACAAACAAATCACTATCAAGTGTCATCTTTTGAACAATACACTGACATAATCTTGCGTGCACTTTCATATTCTTTCCAAAGGAAAACTAACATACTCGACATTGTTCTTTTTCATGCAAATGCATAACAAGCTTTCAAGAGAACTAGCTGAACACACCATTTTCTTTCTTCCTAACACAATGTATTCTATACTTATGCATATGAATGCTTGTTCTTTTCTAAAAACATCTTTTCCACGGGATAACCATTTACAATGACTATTATGTATAAAATGCAAGCTCTATTTCAAAAATAGTTAACATAATACTTATAATTTTGTGCATGCAACTACTTGTCCTCTTCAACATAAAATAACATGATAGTGCGTTCTTCTTTTATGTGAAACGTATATCTTTTTCCAAAGCAAATTAACTAAATCTTGCATGGAAATATAAACACATTCCTTTTCCAAGAGATCAAACACATAACATTTATTCTTTCATACATACAAAGAAACACTTTCCTCTTACCAAAATATTTACCCCAATAAATATACATGATATTATCCTAAAAGAAAACTAATACCATATTTAATCCCTTGATGTGTCCATTTGCATATTATTCTTCCCAAAAGAAGGCTAATATAATCAATATTATGCGATTGAACCTTACTTTTCGCTAAAAATCCAATACCAAAACTACATTTTTCCATTCATGCAAGTGTATATGTTTCTCTAAAGAATCCTCAAGAAGAATCTGAGCATGATAAAGCATACGTTTGCCCATTTTGCTCTCTAATAATCTAATTCCATAATATATACAAGGACTTGTTTTTCTCTTCTCTTATTTTTGAGAAGTTTTAACACAAAAAATACTTCCTTGAATATATATATATATATATATATATATATATATATATATATATATATATATATATATATATATATATTACGAGAAATTTTAACACACTAATTATTCTTTTTCCAAAAGTTAGGTAGCTCACTAGCTATGATGCACCCAATACAAAATACTTTCCTATCCTTCCACACATCTGAATAATTTGTCATATTTCATAAAGAAATAGCATAAATAAGAAAACATTCTCAAATAACACAACCCGTGTATTTTAAGCAAAGGTTTTAATAGAACTCTTTCTCAAAAAAGTTACTCACATATTCATTTCCAGTAAATCAAATATACTAGATATTATTCCTATGCACATAAGCACATATTCTCTTTAAGAGTACAATATTTCTCTTTAAAGATTTAATGCATATGCATCATGAGAACATCCTTAATAATTTTTTAAATGATATAACTTAATTATGTTTCAAGAATTACTAACATAATTGTTCTATTTGATGCATGTGAATAACTTACTTCTTTTCAAGAATTATCAACATAATTGTTCTATTTTTGTGCATGTGAATAACTTATTTATTTATAAGAAATATCAAACTTAATAGTTATTTATTTATCTCTATATGTACATAAAAACTATTCTTATTGGGCTGACACATCGAATGGAAACAAGTGGAAATGAACTTTTGAAAAACAAAAGTGGTTTTCGTTCGGAATGAGTTCATTAAAAAAATATCTGTGAATTTTTACAAAGGCTTCATGGCTAGGAATATTCGATGAATCTTTGCAGCCCATGTTTCCAGATTTAAATATTACATAATTTTATGGGTTTGCCATCAACTTTGGACACGTTTCCAAGAGTTTGGAAATGAATTTTTCAAATCTGAAATAGTTTTCTAGCAAGAAAGGATCGTTTACAAAAACCTCTTTCTGTTTCTACACATCTATCATAGTTTGGGATATACAAAGACTTATTTGGACCCCATTTTCCAATAAATCATGTGTTTCACACAATTATTTAGCCATGGAAATATTTTAAGAATTCAATGCACATGAAGTCCTTTAAGAATTCATTGTTTAAAACACTTACCCCTCTATGCATGAAATTTCATAGAAGTTTTCCAAAGAAAATAATCTAAACTCTTTATCATATCAATTTTTTATGCAAATAAATTTGACTCTTATTTTTTTTAATGCAGGGTTGGAATCCCTCCTTCTTCTCTCTTGGCTTCTATCATTCGTTCTCATATTTTCCTGTGTGCTTACAATAAGTGGAATTGAAAAAATGAAATAAAATCATTTCATAACTCACTCCATAAACCATATTTTTCATATCCTAAAATCAGTCCATAAATTATCTACAAGTCACTCCATAAATCACATTTTCATAAATTCTAGAATCACTCAATAAACCATCCACAGATATTTCATGCTTTTCTTTTGAAGGTATATTTTCTTTTGCCTTATACCCAAATATCACTTCTCCATAGCTTTTCTAAAACCCATAAAATATATCAACTTCGAAATATAATTTATTTAGATAAAAGAATATAAATTCTTCTAAATAAAAGAATTAAGAATTATTGTAATATTCTTATAATTAAAAATTACAGAAATATTAAGATGTGATATAAATATAAGAATTAATAATATTTAATTACTCTACGACCCTCATTTTAGGAGAGCTTTTATGGGAGATTATCCCAAAGATATTACAACAATAATGTTGAATTGATTGCTTACTGGTTTTCTTAGAGCTGTAAAAATGATTTAAGTTATGGGAGATTCTACTTTTAAGATTCAAATGATAAACTTAAAAACATACGAAGAGTTTGAAACAATATAACAGGAATAAACTACAAAATTAAATATCCAATTACAGCGAATTTCTATATTTGAACTGTAATAAACAAGTTACGGAATTTCGGAATTTCTCATTATGCTTAAAAAGAAATATTTCACATTGCGTAGACGCTACTTGCGCTTATTTAATGACCTGTTCAATAAACTTTACACTAAGTGGTAATAATGATATTAATGATTCACTTCAACTTCAACTTCATAGCCTGGAGGTTGTTCAACATAAACCTCTTCTTTTAACACTCCATTCAAGAAAGCAGATTTAACATCCATCTGATAAATCTTCCATTTGTGTTGTGCCGCAATAGACAGCACTGTTCTGACTGTTTCCATCCTTGCTACTGGTGCAAAAGTTTCATCATAGTCTTTGCTTTGTTGCTGCTTGTAGCCTTTCACAACAAGTCTTTCTTTGTGCCTGTCAATCTTGCCTTCAGCATTGCTTTTGGTCTTATAGACCCACTTAACTCCAATGGCATCTTTGCCTTCAGGGAGGTCCACTAACTCCCATGTTTTACTCTTCTCAATTGCACCAATTTCTTCATTCATTGCTTCAATCCATTTAACTTCATTTACAACATCTTCGAAATGAACTGGGTCATCAACATGACAATACAAAGCGAATAATGAATTCAATCCGGTATTTTTACTTACCTCTCCTTCTTCATAAATCTCATTCAGATTTCTGAATCTTGGTCTTCTTGGTGTGCTTGGAGTTCTATCCGAACTTGATGGTATTTTGGATCCCTGTGGTGTGCTTGGAGAAGCACTTCCTTGATTTCTCAAGGCTGTTGGAATTCCAGCTTGTGGTGTGGTTTGTTGTACTTCCTGTGGTGGAGGAGGAGCCACCAAGGAAGGATTATTTGTTGTTGTCCCTTCCTCTTATTTTTCGTGAGACACTATTGATTTCACATTCACTTTCTTCTCTAAACTTCCATCCCAAGCTTCATCTTCAATGAACTGCACATCTCTGCTTACTATCAATTTCTTGGTGGATGGATTATAGAGTTTGTATGCTTTTGACTCATCACAATAGCCAACAAAAACACACTTCTCCCCCTTATTGTGAAGCTTCCTCCTTAGCTGATCCGGTACATGTGCATATGCTACACAACTGAATACTCTCATGTGAGTGACAGTTTGCTTTTGACCACTCCATGCTTCTTCCGGTATTTTGTTCAGGACAGCTTTAGTTGGGCATCTATTCAAGATGTAAACTGTGCAAGCGACAACTTCTGGCCAATAGTCATGCGGCAAGTGTTTTGCCTTTAGCATACTTCTGACCGTGTCAAGAATGGTCCTATTCTTCCTTTCGGCAACACCATTTTGCTGAGGTGTATACCTCGCAGTGAACTGCTTTTGTATGCCATTCTCTCTGCAAAAACGTAGAAAGTCTTTGGACATGTACTCTCCTCTTCTATATGTTCTGAGCACTTTGATATAATGCCCACACTATTTCTCAACAAGAGTTTTGAAGTGGTGGAATTTCTCAAACACTTCACTCTTCTACTTCAGCATATACACTCATGTCTTTCTGGTGTAATCATCAATGAAAGTTATAACATATTGATTTCCAGCAAATGATGGTATTTGCATCGGTCCACACACATTAGAGTGAACAATTTCCAAGGGTGCTTTTGCCCTTATACTCTTTCCTGCTGGAAAGCTTTCTTTGTGTTGCTTTCCCAAGATGCAACCTTCACAAAGGCTGTCTGGTTTCTCAATCAATGACAATCCCTTTACCATTCCCTTTCTGTGCAACAGATTCAAGCCTCCAAAATTGAGATGTCCAAATCTCAAGTGCCACAACCAATTCTCATCTTTCACTTGTTCCTAAAAGACTTTTTGAGTTACAGCTACAATATTTCTTCCTTCCTTCAAATTTTCCCTGAGTTTGAGATGAAACATTCTATTGTTGGTCATCTGCACTTGTGCAATGATCTTTTTACTTGGAGTTATATCTTTGATTGTACACATATCATCTTTGAAGAACACATTGTAACCTTTGTCAATGAGCTGCCCAATGCTCAAAAGATTACATTTCAGACCAGGTACATAGTATACCTCTGGCACAATCATCTGTTCTCCATTTCTTACTCGGATACTGACTCTGCCCTTATCCTTGACAGATATTTTACTATCATTTCCCGTTGTTACCTCAGATTTCACATTTTCATCCAAATTGGGAAACATTTCAATATTTCCAGTCATGTGATTACTACAACCTGAGTCTAAGAACCAAAAATCTTCTTGTTTGTCTTGTGCAATGTTACATGTTAACAACACATTCTTTGGATTCTTGTCTACTTCATTTGCAAAATTAACATTCTGCCTACTATTCATGTCATTTTGTTTTTTCCTACATTCATTGGCGTAGTGCCCATATTTCTTACAATAATGACATTGGACTTGGGATTTGTCATACATTTGTCCATGAGCTTGTTGTTTGCATGAACCTTCATCTTGGTTCTGATTGGAGCTCCTTCCGCTTGTGCTTGCAGGATTATTTCTACCTCTGTTTTGGCTTCTTCCATGACCTCTGTTATTTTCTCTGCCTCGACCTTTTCCTTGGCCAAAAGACATCTGAGTCTTGAATGCTTTCTCAAAAGATGACTCTGTTCCTCTACTCAGTCTCTGTTCATGAGACATCAGAGAAGCACTTAGTTCATCTACTGTGAAATGTGAGAGATCCTTTGTTTCTTCTATTGCTACCATAATAGATTCAAACCTTGAGGGTAAACTTCTCAAGATTTTCTCTACAATCCTTCTTTCTTCAAGAATCTCACCATGATATCTTATCTGGGTTATCAACCCAATAACCCGAGTGAAGAATGAATCTATTGTATAAGATTCCTTCATGCTGAGTGTTTCAAAGTATCTCCTCAACATCTGTAACTTTGCAGTCTTCACCTTCTCCATGCCTTGATAGGCAGTTTTGAGAATATCCCATGCCTCCTTAGATTTTGTTGTTGCTACAATCTGTGGAAAAACACTTTCATGTACTGATTGGAAGAGAAAAAAGAGGGCTTTGGTATCCTTCTTCCTATTGCTCTTCAACTGGTCTCTTTCTGCTACTGTTAAAGCAGCCAATCTTGTTGCATCTGCAGGTTCAGGATAGCCAGCTTCAACCAGCTCCCATATTCCTTGAGAAGCAAACAATGCTTTCATTGTTATGGACCAATAATTGTAATTTTTCCCATTAAACTGTGGTAGTTGGGAATTTTTCAAACCAGTTCCAGCATCTTCCATCTTAAAGAAGAGATACTGACTGTATAATTAAAACAAGTAAAAAAAAAAACTTTCTCTGCTCAATAAACTTCTTACAACTTCTACAGTGAAAAACAAACTCTGTTTTTGACTCATTGAGTTCCTAGACTAGCTCTGATACCACTTGTTGGATATTTTATCTGCTAAAATACCGAAACACAAAAGACCAGAGAACAACGCTCTGATACCAATTGTTGGAAATTTTTCTGCTAAAATTCTGAAAACACTATCACAGAGCAGAACAGAAAACAACGCTCTGTTTTAAACACAGCATCTTTAACACACAATTAAAGCTTGTATTAAAAAAAAACTGCTCTTTACAAAATAGTCTTCCTCTGAATAGAGGGATTACAAACAGGAACGCTTCAGTTCCACAACAAAAGGAATTTTCTCTCTACACTGTTGTGAATTACCTCTCATCCTTCTATACTACTATGTCTACACATATATAGTGCATTAGTGGTCATAATAGTCCATCAACCGCTTTAACTCTCTGACAAAGTCTCAGCTGTAATTCTTGAGTCAGTTGTATGGAAACTCGTAACTGGTAAATGCTGCAGACGGCTTGAGGCTGGTTCTTTCCTTCTCGGCCATGCTTTTCTTTAATGTTGTTGGTGAGCAGCTACGCCGCAAAGCCAACTTTCTCCCTTGGTGTTAAACAGGTAAATCCCCTCTGCGGACAGAGGCGATCCCACTAGCCCAAAATGGTTATAGCAACAATCAATTCACGCTGTTATGCAAGTTCCTAGTTGTATACTAAAAGGTGGATTACAAAGACCAACCTGGAATCCAACGCAAATGTCGAAGTAGAGTTGACCCTCCAGCTCCCTTGCTTCAGCAGGTCACAATCCTAGCGATCCTCGCGAACAGACACCTGCACATGCAAAGACCGAGACAACTACAAGCATAAAATACACCAAAGTACAACTATATTTCAGTCAGAAAGGAAATAAATCAAACATCATAATAGGCAATGAGATTGGAACCATAATAGTAGTCGTTTATTAATGAATAATAGGCAGAGAAAGATACAACCAAGGTTCTGATGTTGAAACAGAAGTACAAGTTCAAGCATGTGGATATGTGAGATGAAGTAGAACATGCATGAACATCGTCTGATTACCAGTCAATATTGGGAACTGTTAACAGATGCGATAAGTACCACCAATAATGACAATGGTCCTCAAGGTACTATAGGTAGAATCCACGGCGTGTGAATAAATGAGCCGGTGTCGAACACCCATAGAGCCATCCGATTGGAGGCCAATGATGAAAACCTCGCGTCGAACACGAAGAACCTGCCATTGAGGCGAGCAGGCTCCAAGGTACCATAAGGGAGTCTCTAGATCAGCTTCCTGGATAATGAGCTGAAGTCGACATGAAGTGACCTTGATCGAAGGTGGGCCATAGTGTTTCCGACATCATCGACACAAGACGGAAAGAGACAATATGTTTTGTGTGAATTAAGATTGTATGAACTATCAAATGGAGGTTGTTTCTTTTCAGAGGTCAACTTCTCTTGAACATATCGGCGGCACGACAGTGGAATTGGCAGTATTTGACATCGATGGATCAGAGGTCATGATGAAGATCCAATGAGCAGATCAGAGGTCAAATAGGATTACCCAAACCCATGGAGGCAAGTGAAAAATGAGATGAGATATCCCCACCCCGACACGAAAGCAGAGAAGTGCCATGTTCAAGAGCGACATACTGCCGACACGAAAATAATTATGGTTCCCAAAATTTTCTTTTCCCCCACCATTTCTAGGGAGTACCCCAATTATTTTTAACAAGCTTGATGGGGATAACATATGCTTGTGGTGCGTTATTTTGACAAAATCCGATGTCATCAGGTTTTAACGAGTCTAACAAAGGAAGAACTCGGCGTATTTTCATGTTTAGAGAGTCTGAAAAGACAACAGAAAAGGAAACTCCAGGGGTGTCCTTTTTCGTAAAGTTGTGTCTCTCGGGCCCGAAAAAGTATAAAATAATGCCCGAAAGAACCGCCCGACCATTACGATCGAGGAGTACTTTCATAAATAGTGATTTCGACCTGAAAAAGTAAAAAAGCGATCAAAACCACGTCATTTCGTAACCATTAACGAGTTTGAAATGACAAAAACCCGGTAATCTTTTTATGTTTTAACGGTCGACAAAAGAACTTAAAACGACCGCCCTTAGTAACTTTTAACGAGCGAAAAGGAATAACTCGGCAATCTTTCCTCTTTAAATGGTCAGCGAAAAGAGCTGAAAGCAGACCGTAAAGTAACCTTTTCTCGTGTTTTACCGAGCTTGAAAAAGTTGAAAAAGAGCTCGTTTGATTGCGTTGAGTTGCACCAACCCCTGTCATCATACAAAAACAGCGTAAAAGCCACTTTGACATGAAAATATCCCAAAAATACTCAAAAATATTATTTCTAATGTATTTTTAGGTCAAAAAATTACTATAAATAGTGAAATGGTGAAAAATAAACTTACTTTTCACTTTTTACCTTGTGCGTTTACTATTGAAGGGTTTTTGGTGCAAATTTCAACTGTTGATTGCGATCAATCGAGGAGATCATTCGAGTTGTCGTCTACAACAGGTAAGAGGCCTCATCCTTAACTCTGTTTTCATTCCATTTTTTTATATTTTCATCCATAATTTAATTCCCTGCAAGAGGATTTGCAATTTCATAGGGTTGCGCCATTGGCGCGAGTTTCCCGCTCGGGATCATGCCAATGGTGTTTTTGCCTAAAGGGGTCGCGCCCTTGGCGCGACTGTTTTAGGAACATTCACGCCAACCGCACGATCTCAATTTGCGACAAATTTGACCGTTGTAATTGCAAATTTTTTCCAGTTTAGGTTTCATCAATGATCTAATGATGGAAATTTCACCTTTGTGGTTGCAGGGTTTTGTCAGAATGGTTCTAGAATGGAAAGAACGGGAGCATGATGC
Organism: Pinus taeda; assembly: GCA_000404065.3. NCBI lineage: Eukaryota > Viridiplantae > Streptophyta > Pinopsida > Pinales > Pinaceae > Pinus > Pinus taeda. The sequence goes on from APFE031469485.1 coordinate 18,463, forward strand.
CGTGGATGCCATGGAAATGGAGGATGATGCATGTATGAATGCTCTGAGAGACTGTGGCTTGAAGAAATTATTCCACACCTCATATTTACGTGCACAACCTGAGCTACTGCGATTCATCGCGGATGCTTGGGATACAGAGGATCAGGTATTTCGCGCGAAAGACCAAACATTGGAGTTAGATGTTTCCGATGTCTTATTTATCACTAGACTATCGCGGCGAGGTGCACGAACCATCTTGACTGGTAGTCGGCCTTCTGGAGAGAAGGTAGGAGAGGTGGTGGAACGAGTTTGTCCTGGGGCACAGTTTGGATCAAACAGTGCCAAAGTAGATATTAGCACGGTGCCCGACCTGGTGCTACGAGTGATTTTATTCACTATCACCCGGACAACTGAGGCACATGCACCCCATGAGGCTAGCAAAAATCATTTGCTGCTGGCCACTGAGCGTCTCCACCCTACACTGTTTGATTGGGCCACGGAAGTGACAACAAACATCAAACGGCAACTTACCAAGTGTAAGCGTGACGGGAACAAACAGTTCGGTCATGGATCTATCGTGGTAACTTTCTTCCTGGAGCGACTACCGATATTTCGGGTACCGGGGGGTATAGTGGCAGATCCAGTGCTACGGGAGCCGAGGTTGAATCGATGGGCAGAACTCATGCCCAGAGGAGGAGGGGGCCAGCAGATGGCCTGGAGGCCCGAGTTCTTTATCTGGCTCCTTCACTAGATGATTTTCATCGAGGACTGGCCCTATGCGGGCACGCATTTCACTGGAGATCCCGATCTCCCTCTGCTTGCCGGAGAGGACTAGGACGAGGAGCTAGGTAAGAACTTCTTTGTTTTTTTTAACGTTTTTATGTATTTAAGTTTTTTTGTTAATAAATGCCTATCTCTTACAACATCTATATATGTATGCAGATGTTGGTGCAGAGCGACCAGCTGACTTGCCTCATAACTTACGGAGAGCATAACCTGTAGCGGACCCTCAGGTAGAGGGTGATGACGATCTAGTACAAAACCTTGAGGCACTTACTCGAGGTATTCCAGATTATGCCAGATTGACGGACATGCCTAGAGCGTACCAGAGGCACACGGTGGGAGTATCTACTCGCATCCATCGTTTGTTGAGACGTTTGGTGCGAGCTGTGACATGCTATCATGAGCATCACCGTGATTAAACGCCTAGGTTTTCTTTTTGCATGTTTTTGAGGAACATGTTGTCAGCGGTTGTATGAGTTTTGGACATGTATTATTTTTTGGATTATGTAATGCGCGGGGCGCAAACATTTTGGCACACACGTATATATATATATATATAATATATATATATATACATATGTTTATGGTTTATTATTTGTTTTCATGTCTTGATTGCATAATGTTTTATTACAAATTACGCAAATGTCTATCTAATACATGATGGCCAAATGCATCAGATAATGTGTTAATTGTCGTGGAATATGTTGATAATGTAATGAACTCAAATCCTCTCTAAAATCTTCACGTAGATACACATAGAATATGATGGTTCTGACGGAATAACGCTATTGAGCTGGAGGACAACACAGTTGAGAATCCAGGTTTTACACAATGCCGAATGCCGAGATTAATTGCTTCAGTGAGGAGCTCGATTACAGCACAATATTCGGCGACATTATTAGTGGTACGACCCAAACAGACACCTTGAATATCTATTAGCTTACCATGAGGATCATAGATCACCCACGCCGCAGAGGACAAGTTGTGAGTACTGCGGCAGGCACCATCAGCGAAACCAATATAAGGCGTATTAGACATCTGCACAAGAAGCGAAAGACACAATAAGTGACATCAAGCCTATTAAAACTGACACACATACACAACACACTTGCTAGAGTACATGTATATACAAAATGAAGTGTACTAGCATCACGCATAGTACTTTTTCAAATACAACCCATTTCGGGGCTGTGTGAGAGGGTTTCCTTCATAATCAATTAGCTCAAGACCCTTTTTTCAAAACTTTCTTGACAATGTAAGGGCCTAGCCACATAGATTCGAGCTTTCCTCCTCCTAGGTTATCATTTGCCTGATCGTATAGCAGAACTAAGTCTCCCTCGACAAAAGAACGTGGATTTACAGTCTGGTCAAAGTGAGATTTGACTCACTTCTTTTGTGTTTCGATGGCCAAATTGGCTAGGCGACGAGTCTCATCTAGCCGTTCCAGATAAAGGAGACGTTCTTCTAATGGGGTGGTGTTGGGAAGTAGCTCGACAGCTAATCTTAACGAAGGGATTTTACACTCGATTGGAAGGGTAGCCTCTAGTCCATAGACTAGTTGAAATGGAGTGAAACCAGTGGCATCCTTCACGGAGGTTCGGTAAGCCCACAAAGCAGGGAACAACATCAAATGCCAGTTAGACTTGTGCATGCCAACGGTACGCTGAAGCATTGTAACCAAAATCTTATTGATCGCTTCAACTTGGCCATTGGACTGAGGGTAGTACAGAGTCGAACTATCGTGCTTTAAGCCTAGCTGGGTTGTTAGTTCCGTCATCATATGATTCCGGAAATGCTTTCCGTGATCAGTGACGATGGCTTGAGGGACGCCGAATCACGAAATAACGTGGTTGAATAAAAATTGCGTTGTTTTGTGACCGTCTTCAGTCAGTGTAGGCATCGCCTCAGCCCATTTAGTAAAGTAATCAACGACAACGATGATAAACCCATGCCCCCCAGCCGAGCGAGGGTTACAGGTCACATAATCAATGCCCCATTTTGCAAAAGGGCCGATGGTAACAACAGGGTGCAAAGGAGCGGGTGGTGCTCGCATCTTCCGCTTGAATATCTGGCACTCATGACAGGAACGGACAGCAAGAATGCAATCCTTAAAGATAGAGGGCCAAAAGTAGCCAGCATGGAGGATTTTTTGGGCAGTTGCATATCCGGACATGTGACCACCACAAGCACCTGAGTGGCAATCATTCAAGACTCGCTCAGCTTCCTCGTGAGTAAGACAATGGTAGAGAACAGTGTCGGCGCCGAGGCGATATAAGGTATCCCCAATGATACGATATGGTTGAGATTGATGAAGAATTCGTCGCCGAGCGTCTTTAGACACACCCGAGCGAAAGGAGGACGTTTGCAAATATATAATGATGTCACCAAACCAGGGGTCGAGGGTGCTGATGAGAAACAAAGTCTCATTCGGAATTTGATCCTCTGTATGAGAGGGCGAAGAAGAAGATGGCAAAGAGCAAATTAACTCAGCAAAAACGAGCGATTTCTTTGACTTGGCGGTAGCGAATTCCAAGTCAAACTCTTGGAGGATGACAATCCACTTTGAGTACTTTCTCCCCCAGCAACTGGCGTGACAAGATATACGTCATGGGGTTGCAATCGGAAATCACAGTAGTAGTGCGCAACAGAATATAGTGACAGAAACGTTGGACAGCGCAAACTACGACTAACGCCAACTTCTCGACATAAGCATATCGAGCTTCCGTATCTAAAAGGTTTCTACTCAGATAATAGATAACATGCTCAGTGTCATCGTCGTCAGTTTGAACAAGAACCATGCCGATAGTGGTGTCAGTGGTAGCTAAATACACGGTGTAGTCACGATGATAGTTTGGCGGTCGAAGCAATGGAGCAAAAACAAGGAGAACCTTGAGTCGTTCAAAAAATTCTTGAGCCATGGTATCCCAATGAAAAGGGACATCTTTTTTAAGTAATCGTGTAAAACCTTTAGCCACCTCGGCATAGTTTGGAACAAAACGACGTAAAAAATTTGCTTTACCTTGCAAGCTCTGCAATTGTTGTAAGGTAGCAGGGGGAGGAAGATTGACTATGGCTTCGACTTTTAGGGGATCCAGTCGGATGCCCTCGTGGGAGACGACAAATCCTAGAAGTCGACCCGATTCTACGTAGAAGACATACTTGTGAGGATTAAGTCTGATTCGGTAGCGTCGACAGCAAAGAAATATCTCGTGAAGGTGAGTAGGGTGGTCCTAACGCTTGGCTGAATGAGCTGGAAGATCATCCAGCTATGGCTGTACAATGTGTCGTATGTCATGAAAAGCATAGGACATTGCACATTGGAAGGTAGCGCCGACATTTTTTAGACCGAAATGGAGCTTCTTATAGGCAAAAGTACCCCATGGACAGATGAAAGCGGTCTTGTGTTGATCAGCGGGAGCAATATTGATCTGGTTGTAACCAGAAAAACCGTCCATAAAAGAATACATCTCGCTTCCGGCACACTCGTCAATAATCTGATCAATGAATGGTGTGGGGAGATTATCTTTAGGATAGGCATGATTAATATCACGATAATCGACACAAACGCAAATAGTTCCCTGTTTCTTAGTGACATGTAAAATATTAGAAACCCAATCTGTGAGCGGGATAGGATAAATAAAACCGGCTTTAAGAAGCTTCTCTACTTCGGCCTTGATTGCTGCAGCCTTTCGGGGGTGTAACAGACGTAAACGTTGACGAACATGCTTAGCACATGGGTACGTGATGATTTCATGCACCACTATGCTAGGATCAATGCTGGGCATTTCTTCATAGGACCAAGCAAAAACATCACGAAATTCACGAAAAAGGTTTGAATAAAGTCGAATCTCCTTTGGAGTACAAGTGACTCCAATGTGAATGTGTTCGACGATCCCTGGTTTGAGAGAGATGTCGATGGGCTCGGTTTGCGTAATGGTTGCCATATTACCTTCAGAAGAGGCTTGATAAACTTGAACAGGTGACTGAAGGATTGGAAATGGGAAACAAGGAGAAAACCACTGGATACAAGTTGGCATATCCTGAGGGACAGAGAGAAACGAGGAACGATGGTGGGTATCGTGCCAAGGAGGTTCCTCGAGAGACATAGTCTCAATAATAGCTTCGTCGGAAGAAAATGTTTCTTTTAAAGGATCCGAAGAAGTTTGATCTACAAACCCTAAGGATGGAGCGAACGTGTGGAAAATCTTGCTTGAAAGAGCAAGTTCAGAAGATGGAGCCAATGCAGCTATGATTTCGACGTAGTTGAGTTCGGCAAGACTCAACGGCATCTCGTCACCCCAAGAATCTACTTGGTCGATGGGAGGAAGGATCCACGGATCAGAACAAGTAGAAATCATATTGATGGAAGCGACATTCGGAGGCGGGGCTGGAAAAACACCCATGAGGGCGGGATCTTTGAAACGCTCGTGACCCAGACTCTCAGTTGATTTGGAGGTATGCTCCACAAAAGGGATAGTTCCTTCCGAAGAGGAAGCGAAGAATGACAGCTGGTTGATAGTAGTAATCTTCCCTTGGTGAGGGAAACGAATGATACGAAAGAAAGATGAAGCGACAGCTTTCATTGCATATATCCAGCTGCGTCTGAGAAGGAGGTTGTAGGTTAGAGTAGCATCAACGACTTGAACTTCCATCTCGACCGTTTTCCCTTCCAAAGAGATGGGTAAACGTGGGAGTATACCATAAGGACGGGATGCTCTTCCATCAAAAGCTTCCAAGGTGGTGGGAGACTGACTCAACGTCGGAGATCCAATAGCTTTCCAACAGGAAACAGACATGATGCAAGTTGAAACACCTTCATCAATGATGGTATGATGGATAGTTTTCTTATCAATAATGACCTGTATAAGGAATGCAATTTGGGGAGGCAGTCTCTGTGTATGTCGTTCTAAGTCAAACGTAATTAAATCCGAGTCAGCCGGGTCTATGCCGCCGATAGCGGATAGAAAGGACTTCCTCTGAGAAGGGAAGCTCTGGAGAACTTCTAAAGCAGACATAGCCGATGGAGTATGGGCTAAATCCTCAACGATATTGTAGTGCTGAGCAACATGGGCATTTTGGTTGTAAGAAGATTTCCGGAGTATTCCTTTTGGAGGGGGTCGAAGAGGCGTTTCAGTACTAGGTCTCTCGATATGGAGAGGGCTTGAACTGAACGCAGGAGCACTGGGCGGAACCTCAGGCTCTTTCCCGGCAGATGGATAATCCTTTGTTTGAGTACTGATATTAACAGGTATTGTTCCTGCCATGAACACTTGGGAACCGAAGGAAGACGGAGGTTGAGAGGTGTCAGCGACCATTTGAGTTTGCTGTGAGGGAAAGGGTTCTTTAAGCACTGCAGGGACCCCGGGAGCGCCTTTCAAAAAACGACTGACTTCGGACCGCCGAGGGAAGTTTTTGGTATAATGATACTCATCACAGATAAGACAAGGATACTTGGGTTTGCGTTTGGCACTCTCCTCAGATTGAGTTTTAGGGGGTTCCTGTTTAGGTTGTTCTGGCTTATTTTTCGCTTTCCTTTTCTTTTTTGCTTTCGAGGCTTTGTCTGTTGTGGTGGATTGAACGACATTAACCTCAGAAGTAGTTTTAGCAGTAGGTATTACCTGAGAAGTGGTTTCAATTGGAGCATTTGACTTCTGCTTCCCAGGATTCGCGGAATTTTTCTCAGAGGATGAACTAACAGACCCAATAATGCCGTCAACAGTAGGTGTTGGCGGGGCTTTGGATGTTCCTGGTCTAGGGGCATCAGGCAAATAATCCTACAATGTACCTGACAAAGAATAAACAAAGTCGAGGTATTGAGCACGCACGATAGCTTGCTCTTCAGTAACACACGCTCCCATAGCAATGTCCCGAGCTATTGGAGGAACGAACGAAGTCGTGAACCAATCTGTAAGAAGCTGGTCGGGAATCCAAAATTTAATCATATGTCTACGCCGTCTCCATTCATGGATGTGATCAGAGATATGCATAGTTGTTGTCTGTCTTAAGGGTGTGAGGAGGTGTATGCCCGTTTCATAACGAATGGGCAACTGAAAATGAGTGAGGAATGCCATAGCCGACGAGTTGAAATCCTGAAAGGATCCGCGATTGAGCTCAATATACCACTTAGCGGTAGAGCCAGTGAGAGTCCTTTGAAAAAGGTGAAGCCGAATTGAATCATGAAGCCATGAATTGGATGAACACCAGAGATGATAGGTCATGACATGAGCTTGTGGATCTTCATTAGCTTTACCATCAAATTTTGGACAGTCACCAGGAATTTTGGTCGGAACGGGAGGCCAATAAGGATTATGAAGAATAGGATGATTAGTCAGTTTGGACACATCCGGTAATTCTAAAGTCGCTAAGAACGGTAACTGAGGATTGAAAGACATCTGGGGCTGCTGGTAGGATGGAGCACCCAGGTTCCAACCAGGTGGTGGTTGCCCCTATGGGCTTTGCCCTGAAGGATTTGGCCCCATGGTGTGTTGGACGTAGGGATTTGTGTTTTTCCCCCCAGCGTATGGATTACCAAACGATGCTGTAGAAGCACCATATGGTTGTTGATAATTCTGGTAAGGGGCAAAGAAAGGTTTCCCTTGAGGTTGTTGATAACCGTATTGTGGTGGGACCCCAAATTGAGCTTGAGACACAGGCTGAGTTTGATAAAATGTTTGGGATTGAACTCCAGCCTGCATTTGAGGACTAGATGGATTTTGGGGTCCCACTTGGGGCCAAGGGCCAGGTTGAGCAGCGCCAGTAGACTTTCCAGTAGGTTGGGCTATCTGAGCAGAAGGATAACCTTGCTGACACTGAGGTTGGCCTAACTGCTGATACTGAAGTTGACCTACCTGTGGATACTGAGGTTGCTGTTGTGCAGCAGAAGGTTGTCCTAACATACCAGATGGCTAAGTGGGCTGGGTAGGTGGTTGGCCCGACTGTGTTTGAGGCTGATCGGCTTGCCCAGAAGATTGAGTATATTGGAAAGTTGTCTGACCAAGTGATTGGGAAGGTGGTTGGCCCGACTGTGTTTGAGGCTGACCGGCTTGCCCAGAAACTTGGGTATACTGGACGTTGGGTTGATTTGGCTTAACAAAAGATTGACCGGTTTGTCCAGTATGAGAGCCTTGCTAGATACCAGGTTGAGCTTGCTGAGTGGATGGTTGGCATGGATTACCAGTAGGTTGCGTATGAGAGGTGAAAAAAGGACCACTAGAGGCAAAAGGGTTTCCTTGGAAGGATTGTCCTTGTAGGTTTTGCTGAGGTGGTTGTTCGGGTTGCGCATATGACGCTTGACCACCATGATAGAAGGTGGAACCCCAATCTATTAATAGCGGAACTGAAACCTCTATAGTCGGTTGACCTGTCCTAGTCCCAGGAGGTGGTAGATACTGATCGTGTTTCCCTTCAAGTGGGACATTCGATGTAGGATCAAAACCTACGAATAAAGAGGTCGAAGGTCAACTAAAAATAGGGGTCGAAGAAGCCACATATACTGTTGGAGGGGTTGTGACTGAGGTAACAACTGTACCGTGATGTTGTGGAGTAAAAGGCTCCGTATTGGAGAAAATGGGTGGTGACCAAATAAAATTCGGAAAGGGAGATGACAGAAAATTATGCAATGCTCTATAGGCAGGAGGTAGTCCCCCAGTAGCAGGAGTTCTACTAACAGGTTTAGATTCCATTGTGGTGGGAATCGCGTCCCCTGGCACACCTGATTCGTCAGTCGTAGTAGAGGATGTGTTTTCCATATCAGAAGGAAATGGTTGTCGAGGAGAAGTGTATTCCCAAAAAGGGATACCGTTTTGAGAAGGTTCCCAAATAGGGGTCGAATAAAATTGGTAATTCTCGTCGCCTGGAGCACGAGAGTTAAGCGGTTGTATACCTTGAACAATAGGAAGAGTTCTACTCACAACCGGTATCTCGGGAGACGAGATTCGTAATTCCGCCAAGATGGGACTTCACAAAATCCTATGGAATCTAACGAAACCAGACCCTACTCAGACAAATGCAAACAAAATCTAACCAGGTAATATGTTATCATGGTCAAATAAATTTTAAGACACTGAACTTGACATTTTCATTTTTTAAGAGTCGAGAAAAGGAAAAAAAGATGACTCTAGTCTCCTTTGAATGTTTAATGAGCACAAGTGACAAGACGCTCACTTACACCTTTTCTTTTAGGGAGTCTGAAAGGATCAAAAGTGACTGCTCTGGAGAACTAGGCAAGAGGTTTACCAAACAATCCGTAAAACTTCTTATACACCTTGGCAATCAGATGAAAACCAAGGACTTCCCATACTGCAGTCAATCTTCCCGAATGCTGTGTTCAGTGCATTAGGGCTTGTAAGGTGGCAGACTCGGCTTCCTATGGATAAAAGGTTGTAAGCCTATAGGGGTCTCCCAATATATACGCGACAGTACGTGGGAGCACAATCCATACTGGCACCTATCCTTTCACCGTGGAGGAATCACCCAACCACTCGACGGTAAGCTACCATGTTTAAAGACGCCGGAACACGTCTCTAACCTAGACCTCTAGAATATTTGCGTTATGTTCCAATGCGTTGTTAGGTTCATTCAGTTTATTTTACAATTTATCTTCAATTATGTTTTGGTTTTTTGGTCCTACCGTATGTGATCTCTCGAAACTTCCTAAATGCAAACTATATGCCAAAATTATATCATTTCATTCAATGAACTCTATCTACAGGAGAGTTGAGATCTTTACACAAACAAAATGATCAACAAAGATCCTAATGCAGCTAATAACAAGCAATGAAAGTTTTTTCTTTTTCTTTTTCTTTTTTAAAAGCAACAAATAACAATAAATGCTAATTAATATAATGCAAAAATTTCTTTTGTTTTTCTTTCTTTTAAGATAGCATAATGCACTTAACAAACTTCAAAAGATATTCACAAGTGTAAACAAACACAATTCACTCAATGGAAATAGAACCAATTCTGAAACATCAAGATGACCTATCAAAGCAAGGAAAAACACAAAGACTTTCAATGAACCATGTGATCTAAGTTCATATGAAGTCAAGCAAACTCCAAACAAGCTAGAAGTGAATCACTCGAAGCATAGAATACCAAACTTTCACAACCACTAGATGAGTGCGGAAAACAACCAAAAAGCTGACTGGATTATCAAACCACAACTTCCCACAGAAGGCTCGACATGCAAAGCCACTAGGTGTTCTAGGGCTAGGATACAAAATCGATAGAAATAAGAAAACAACTGAAGGATAAAAGTAATAACCAGTCACACAAAGGTCTAACACACTTCCAGAAGCTGCAAAAGATATAGAAAAACCAAAATTCGAGTTTAAGGAGCTTTCACTAACAAACTGGCAAAATTCACAGAGATGGCGCGACTGTGAATCTACAACTTGCCTTATTCAGGAATTGGCGTGAGTTCCTGTTGTGCAACATGCGCCAACTGGCGCGACTGTCAAAGGAAAAAATGTGCCAACCGCGTTTGCTGACCCAAAAAAATAAACAAGACAAACCAGGGTCGGGTCAACAGTGCTCAGAAGGATCAAACAACAAATAACAATTTTAAAACTGACCCAGAAAGCTCATTAACTCAGACAAACAAGAGAAAACTAACATGCAAGACAAACTCCAAATTGTTCAGTCCGTAAACCAAACCGGAGATTGACTAAAGTGGCTTTGATATACTTCACTAATGCAACGAAATAGTGTTTCGAAGGCTATCTGACCGTGCTTTAGACTCCGTCTAAAGTTTACAAATCAAACAACAAACCGAATCCCCAGTGGAGTCGCCAAATTGTTGAACAGGTAAATCCCCTCTGCGGACAGAGGCGATCCCACTAGCCCAAAATGGGTCTAGCAACAATCAATTCATGCTGCCATGCAAGTTCCTAGTTGTATACTAAAAGGTGGATTATGAAGACCAACCTAGAATCCAACGCAAATGTCGAAGTAGAGTTGACCCTCCGGCTCCCTTGCTTTAGCAGGTCACAATCCTAGCGATCCTCGTGAATGAACACCTGCACATGCAAAGACCGAGACAACTACAACCATAAATCCACTAAAGTACAACTATATTTCAGTCAGAAAGGAAATAAATCAAACATCATAATAGGCAATGCGATTGGAACCATAATAGCAGTCGTTTATTAATGAATAATAGGCAGAGAAAGATACAACCAAGGTTCTGACGTTGAACCTATTCTCTGGTTGGGCGAGCAGCTATGTATGCCTTGCAATAGACATTCTCTCTCTTAGGATTCCGGCAGCATAACCTCCCTATGCTTCAAGACTTTTACTATCACTCCAGACAAGCATAATCACAACTAGCATTACTCCAAAACTCCAGAAACTCACTTGTCTAATGCATGAGGACAAAATTTTATAAACGGAGAAGGGAGGAAGATTCAATGCACCAGGACGCCCATTGTGGATTGACATTATCTCTGAAAAGCTACTGAGGATAGGTGTCAAGGATAGATGATGACTCTCGACCTCTATCAGATGGATTTTTCCCTCAAAAGACTTCATGATTTGAGAGGAAAAAACATATGGGTGCGCGTTTGCCAAAAATCATTACGAAACTTAGTTGGCGCAAGTGTTCTTCTAGGACAGAGTGCCAATGGGCGCGCCCCTTTTTGAGGATCTCAATGATTGGCACAGATAAGACACTCTGTACCTGCGCCAATGGAAAAAGGGCACTTTTCAGGGATAATTTGCAGAAGGTGTCTTCAGGGAACATGAAGTACATACTCAGGGGAACATAATGCAAGTGTTTTCAGGCTATGTCACTGCTCACAAGTCCCGGAATGTATCTTCCAATGTACAAAAATAGGGGTATCAAGGACGGTGACCCATGGTGACAAATTACTGTGTAACACCCCCAGAACACTATGCACGATGGCGGCATTGCTGGATATAGCCATGGGAGAGGTGGCCACGTAGTTGATCTGGGGTGAGACAGATGCAACTGGTGGATGAGAACCAAGAGGGAAGGACAATTGTGCGAGAGGGGCTTGTGGACGAACGAACGATAATTGATCCATCGTCACTATTCTTCTGTCGTGTGGAAAGCAAACCACACGGAAAAGTGAAGAAACAAGGGCTCCCATGGCATATACGTAGTCACGACCAAGGAGAAGACTGAAGTCTAAAGAACCTTGGGTAACCGAGATGTCTATATAGACAGTCTTGCCTCCCAAAGTGATATGGAACTTTGGGAGGATCCCTAATGGTTGACTCGTTCCTCCGTCAAAAGCGGTGAGATTCGGTGCGACAGGTACAAGCGATGGGGAACCCAAAGCCTCCCAAGTAGTAATGGGCATAAGACTAATCGATGCTCCTTCATCTAACACAGTTCCAGGCAGCGCCATATGGGAGGCATAGCAGAGGCACATGGGATGGAAGGGGAGGGGTATTCAAACAACTCCAATCGAAGGAAATGACCGAACTACTTGGTGGGGGAACCATATGGTTGCCCCCCTGCTCGGAAGGAACCGAATCGAAATTCTCCGGAGAGGCTGGGATGGGAAAACCATTATCAAGCTCAGGAGAATTTGAGGAGACGAGAAGAACATGGGAATGTTTCTCTTCCGAAATAGAGTGGTCGAGAGGAGGTGAACTCCGGTCGACACTCTTTCCGACCAATGGTTGGTCTGGAACAGACTGGGCACATCCGGGTTCGGGAAGAGGGGCCTGGATAAGAGAAGAATGTGAAGTAATCTCATTGTCGAGAGGCGAATGATCTGCAGTTGCAGAAAGGCGTTGATATCCAACGGGGAGTCGGGGTGAGGGAGCAGGGAGACTTTCCAAAACAATGGAGGCTTTATCCATGAGTGGACAAAGGTGAAGGGGATGCTTGCCTTCACAAAGTCTGCAGGGGATTCGAATCTTCCCTTTTCCCTTGCCATTCCCAACTGATGAGGTAGCATCGCCGTGAGACTCAGTGGACGATGAGGGGTGGGCCTCATCACGAGACCACACTTCTAAGATCTTGGGAATGCCAGGACTATCGTGAAGAAGATGGTCCTCCTTGCATAATCGACGAGGAAGCTTAACCTTCCGCGGAGGAGTGGAAGGGGGCCTGACTGCAGGTGTACTTGAGGGAGTAACAGTTATACTTGTAGCCTCTCCCTTAGGAGACTTCTTCTTCTTGTTCTTCTTCTTAGCCACCCGGTTATTCGAATCGAGACTTTCACCAGGCGAAGTACAAGAAGAAGACGTAGAAGTAGGCGTCGAAGGGGAGAGATCCACCTTAGGTTCAACATGATGTTGTTCAGGTGGAGGGACTGATGGAGTAGCAGCCGACACGGCAGCGACCAAAGAGGTTGAAAACAACCAAACAGGCAACCCGACAGTTAACCCTGGAAGGGATAACGTCGCCATATAAGGAGCACCAACATTCTCAAGAGGAGGGAAATGACTAGGATTCCCGTCAAGAGGGGAACTTCTGTTGGTGAACCCTGGAAAAGTTGCCATAGCAAAAGAATCCTACTCAAGCTAACACACACAAGATCTAACCAGGTAATGTTATCGTGGCCGAATAAATGTTTAAGACACAGGAACTAAACTTGACCTTTTCATGTTTCAAGAGTCGAGAAAAGGATAAAAGATGACTCTAGTCTCCTTCAAATGTTTAATGAGCACAAAATGACAAGACGCTCACTAACACCTTTTCTTTTAAGGAGTCGGAAAAGGATCAAAAGTGACTACTCTCGAGAACTAGGCAAGAGGTTTACCAAACAATCCGTAAAACTGCTTATACACCTTGGCAATCGTATGAGAACCAAGGACTTTCCATACTGCAGTCAATCTTCCTGAATGCTTTGTTTAGTGCATTATGGTTTGTAAGGCGGCAGACTCGGCTTCCTATGGATAAAAGGTTGTAAGTCTATAAGGATCTCCCAATGTATATGCGACGGTACGTGGGAGCAAAATCCGTACTAGCACGTATCGTTTCACCGTGGAGGAATCACCCAACCACTCGACGATAAGCTACCAGGTTTAAAGACACCGGAACACGTCTCTAACCTAGACCTCTAGAATATTTGCATTATGTTCCAATGCATTGTTAGGTTCATTCAGTTTATTTTAAAGTTTATCTTCAATTATGTTTCAGTTTTTTGGTCCTACCGTATATGATCTCTCGAAACTTCCTAAATGCAAACTATATGCCAAAATTATATCATTTCATTCAATGAACTCTATCTATAGGAGAGTTGAGATCTTTACACAAACAAAATGATCAACAAAGATCCTAATGCAGCTAATAACAAGAAATGAAAGTTTTTTTCTTTTTCTTTTTAAAAGCAACAAATAACAATAAATGCTAATTAATATAATGCAAAAAGATCTTTTGTTTTTATTTCTTTTAAGATAGCATAATGGACTTAACAAACCTCAAGAGATATTCACAAGTGTAAACAAACACAATTCACTCAATGGAAATAGAACCAATTCTAAAACATCAAGATGACCTGTCAAAACAAGGAAAAACACAAAGACTTTCAATGAACCATGTGATCTAAGTTTAGATGAAGTCAAGCAAAATCCAAACAAGCTAGAAGTGAATCACTCGAAGTATAGAATACCAAACGTTCACAACCACTAGATGAGTTCGGAAAACAACCAAAAAGTTGACTGGATTATCAAACCATAACTTCCCACAGAAGGCTTGACATGCAAAGCCACTAAGTGTTCTAGGGCTAGGATACAAACTCGATAGAAATAAGCAAACAACTGAAGGATAAAAGTAATAACCAGTCACAAAAAGGTCTAACACACTTTCAAAAGCTGCAAAAGATATAGAAAAACAAAAATTCAAGTTTAAGGAGCTTTCAACTAACAAACTGGCAAAATTCACAGAGCTGGCGCAACTGTGAATCTGCAACTTGCGCTATTCAGGAATTGGCGCAAGTTCCTGTTGTGCAACATGTGCCAACTGGCGCGACTGTCAAAGGAAAAAACTCTCCAACCGCGTTTGCTGACCCAAAAAATAAACGAGACAAACCAGGGTCAGGCCAACAGTGCTCAGAAGGATCAAACGGCAAATAACAATTTTAAAACTGACCCAGAAAGCTCATTAACTCAGGCAAGCAAGAGAAAACTAACATGCAAGACAAACTCGAAATAGCTTCTCCCCAATGGAGACGCCAAATTGTTAAACAGGTAAATCCCCTCTGCGGACAGAGGCGATCCCACTAGCCCAAAATGGGTCTAGCAACAATCAATTCACGCTGCTATGCAAGTTCCTAGTTGTATACTAAAAGGTGGATTATGAAGAGCAACCTGGAATCCAACGTAAATGTCAAAGTAGAGTTGACCCTTCGGCTCCCTTGCTTCAGCAGGTCACAATCCTAGCAATCCTCGCGAACGGACACCTACACATGCAAAGACCGAGACAACTACAAGCATAAAATCCACCAAAGTACAACTATATTTCAGTCAGAAAGGAAATAAATGAAACATCATAATAGGCAATGAGATTGGAACCATAATAGCAGTCGTTTATTAATGTATAATAGGCAGAGAAAGATACAACCAAGGTTCTGACATTGAACCTATTCTCTGGCTGAGCGAGCAGCTATGTATGCCTTGCAATAGACCTTCTCTCTCTCAGGATTCCGGCAGAATAACCTCCCTATGCTTCAAGACTCTTACTATCACTCCAGACAAGCATAATCACAACTAGCATTACTCCAGAACTCGCTTGTCTAATGCATGATGACAGACTTTTATAAATGGAGAAGGAAGGAAGATTCCATTCACAAGGACGCCCATTGTGGATCGACATTATCTGCGAAAAGCTACTGAGGATAGATGTCAAGGATAGATGATGACTCTCAACCTCTATCAGATGGATTTTTTCCCTCAAAAGACTTCATGATCTGAAAGGAAAAAACATATGGCTGCGCGTTTTCCAAAAATCATTACCAAACTTAGTTGGCGCGAGTGTTGTTCTAGGACAGAGCGCCAATGGGCGCGCCCCTTTTTGAGGATCTCAGTGATTTCCGCGGTTAAGACACTGTGTACCTGCGCCAATGGAAAAAGGGAACTTTTCAGGGATAATTTGCAGAAGGTGTCTTCAGGGAACATGAAGTACATACTCACGGGAACATAATGCAAGTGTTTTTAGGCTATGTCACTGCTCACAGGTCCCGGAATGTATCCTCCAATGTACAAAAATAGGGGTAACAAGGACGGTGACCAATGGTGACAAATTACTATGTAACACTTGGGAACACAAAAAGGTAAAATGCATAAATGCAGTATGGCGGTGATGTATATTTGATGGGAACAAATATGGGCCGTCGGATCCGCAGATGAGCGGCGAGATCGCATCACAAAACTCTATCAGGAGAATGAGACAAAGTAAGAAATGGTTGATCTGCGATGTGCGATAATATCGCATCGCAGTATCGCAATGGCAGAAAATAAAAGGAAAGGCTTAACGCGCGCAGGGTGAAACTTGCGATATGCGATGAGACGTGATTTGCGATTTCTGCTCAAATGATGCTGCAATTGGAATTAATTTCCAACAATACAATCAGTAAAGATGAAATCTGAATTCTACTCCTTTTGTGCGGCATTGGAAGCCTAGGAAAGAAAGGAGAAGAAGCCAAAATTGATGACATTGTAGTCCAAAACATCACTTTTGTCAGAACATCCAATGGAGCCAGAATCAAGACTTGGCAGGTTGGTTTAACAGGTGTACGACTCCTTTAATTATTTCTATTCATCTTAAAACTAACTCATGAAATGTGCATGATGATATGGAAATGAACTGCAGTTCGTAATTGATATTTATCTGAATTCATGCTTTTGTAAATATACAGGCAGTTCTGGCTATGCACGAAATAACACATTTGAAGACATAGTTGTTCATAATGTTAAGAATTCGATTATTATTGATCAATACTATTGTGATTCCGCTTCACCTTGTAAAATTCAGGTGATCAATATATACACTGAATACATCTTCATATGAGTTTAGTTCTAGCCATTCTTGAAATATCATTTTGAAGTCCATGGATGTGTGCTTGTGATCGATGTTGCCATCATACTTGTTTAAGCGCACATTATAGGTTAAATTTCTCATTTTGTTTTATCTACCATATGCTATCAATCGGGTAAGTAATTAGTAAATGCATAGAATTTCATCTTTAGGTAAAGAATTGCTAGTTATGAAATTTGATAATTCTGGAAATCTCAACCAACTCAGAGACACCCCTAAATTTCTAAACGTCGCGAATTCTACGCATCAAAGTTAATACAAATTCTATAATATTTACATAAATTGATTTTGAAGTTTGGTATTATTGTTTGGTATCAATAATATTGTGCATCATGTTGTTTTGTGCAGTGATCCGCAGTGCAAATACAAAATATCACGTATAGAAACATACAGCGAACGTCATCGACGAATGTGGTTGTGAACATTTCGTGTTGCGAGACAGTTTGGTGCACATGAATTACTTTGACAAATGTTGAGATAGCTTCAACGACTACAAATAAAGTAAAGTGGGTGCGTGCCAATGCTCTCAGAAAGGCTCTGGGGACGACTTTGCCCCCCAGCTGTCCCCTTCAAAAGCATCACAATAAATTATAGCCAAAATTAACAACATTCAACTATACTGGTTCTTGTTTTATGGGAACTTCTGAAATTTGGTCTTTTGTCAACTTATTTTGTACCACAACATACTTCAAAAGCATCGCAATAAATCTTAGCCAAACTTAACAAGATTCAGTTATACTGGTTTTTGTTCTATGGGATCTTCTTAATACTATGAAATTTGGTCTTTTGTCAATTTATTTTGTACCCACAAGATATTGAGATTCAATACCATTTAATTTATAAATTTTTATAAATTTGTATTTAAATATATTCAAAATATCCACATATAAATTATTATTATTTTACTAGACTAAATCTTCTTATTTTAATTATAAACGAAAAATCATATATTTTAAAAAGTTATAAATATAAATTAACTCTTCTTATTTTAATTATAAAATCAAGAACCATATATTTTGGAAAAGTAATAAATATAAATTAATTGTGAAATTTTTAGAAAGAAAATTATTTTATTATTTTTCAAACTATTTGTTTAATCTGGTCTAAATTTGTATTTGAAACTTAGTACTAATACTTATTTCACCACGTAAATATTTATTAGTGTAGAGCATTAGTTAATAGAGTAAGTAATTGTGTATGTTACAATTATTTATCTTACTATGTAAATACTTATTGGTGTAGACTTTTGGTATTTAAAAATTTTATTGGTAATTATCTCACCAAGGAAACACCCATTAGTGTAGAAAGTGATTGTGTATGTTATAATTATTCTTCTATATCTATTCGTGTTACTCCAAATTAATTAATTTAATAATTTTTATTTTTCTATCCTGAATTTTCAATGTACTTTCCCTTCAAAATTAATACTCTGAAAAGCATAAAGATTAAGTTCACAAATTAATAAATTTAATAATTTTTATTTTTCTTACCTGAATTTTCAATATGATTTCTCTTCAAAATTAATACTCCGAAAGACAAAAAGATTAAATTCGCACTTTTTGTATCAATTTTCTGAAATGTGGTTTCTATGCTCGTAATTACAACTTATAGATTTAAATCTTAATTAGGCACAATCCAATTAAGTGGTCATAATATTATGAATATTAGTTTGTTATAATATTGAGAATATTAATTGGGCTCATCTGTTGTTTGTTTGATAATAATTTATTTAGTAATTTGTATTATTTATTATTTAATGATTATAATTATGTTATTTAATATTTTTATTTGATATTTAATATATTATATAATATATATAATAAGTATATATATATATAGATTACTATTATGATTGACTATTTATTACTTGATAATTTGTATGATAAAATAATAATTATATTAAATAAATATAAAAAGTAAATATGAATTTGAAAATGTTGAAATAGTTGTCTCTATGCTCCAATTCCTCTTGTTCATATAGCTTACTTGTAGGTTGTTGGGTTCCTCCCCTCTCTATTACTAAAAAAATGCTAAAATAAATAATATATGAAATTGCATTAAAAAAACTAAAATAATTAATATATGAAATTCCATGTATTAATATATAAAAGATGACAAAAATATATCAACATATTTCATTCATAACTATAAAATAAAAACTAATAATTTATCACAGGTATGCTACTGTGTACTTTTAGGTTACAATAGAAAATGTTGAGATAGTTAATATATGAAACTTCATTTATTAATATAAAAGAGGTGACAAGAAATATATCGAACATATTCCATTCATTTCAAAGCTGAATTAAGGTTGGTTTATTACTTTGAAAACAGATTCGATACCATAGGTGTAACGCCTCAGCGTTGCAGCCCGGGCGCGGGCCTCTCACACGATGAGAAATGCGGCTAAGTGTTGTGAACGCTCCAACATAACGGAGGTGCAATGGATGAGCGCACGGTTATGAGGGAGCATCACTTGTATATACGACGAGTCCTAGTAACTCGTTGGGCGAGCCAACCGAGCGTGGTTAAATTGTTGGGCACATTTTTGGGGCGGTCCTGCACCATGGGCGAGCCGACCATGTGTTACAACGGTGAACGGACGTGAAGTTGGGCGGTTGTGGAGGTCGGTCGGATGGAAGCCCCCTCCCACAATGCATATAAACAAACGGAAGAAACATTGGAAGGAGCCATCGATCGAACGATCACTCACACATCGCAAACAGCGCACATCTAGTGCGAAGGAGGTGTGAGGTGAGCGCAGGCCGCACCAAGGGATGCGCCTGCCGAGTCGGGCAGCGATCGTGCAACAGTGCGACGGGTTGGTGTAAACGGCAGCGCAGGTAGGCCTGAACGCGGGCGCAGGTGAACGCTCGCCCGCCCGTCGGGTGAACGAACGGGCGAGGGTGTGGGCGACCCGCCCGCCCACTATTGGAGGTAAACGCTGAGAGCGCCAGGCAGTTGGTTTGTATTTCGGTTGGGCATGCACGGTGGGCATGGGCGCGCCCATCGTTCGGGCAAACGACGAAGTGTTATATCGGGTGAAGGCGTGGGCAGACCCCCGTGCGCTCTTGCACGGGCGAGCGCCCGCCTTGATTGTAAACGCCGGTTGAGTATTACTCCCGGTCATGTAAAAATTCTTCCATATAATAAAAGATATTCTTGTACATTGTTCTTGTTCTTGGTTTCGTTTATCATGCATTATAATGGAATTCCACACATTATAATTAATAAGTGAATTTTTTATGAAAGTGAAGGCGTAGTTCGTAAAATAACTTAACCATGGAAACGGTGGGTTGTTTAGGTGGTGCCGCACCCGCTCAACTTAAGAAAAAAAGAGTTGGGGGCGTGAGAGGTGGTATCAGAGCAGGTTCACAGAAGGTTGAAGCTGCGGTAAAAGCTGATTCAGGGTTGAAGAGGCTTGATGATAAGCGAAGAGAACGGAAATGTATGCAACGACAGGTTATGGAGAAATCATGGATGAACAGTCTAGGTTTCGTAGACTTGATGGTCCGTGGAAAGACCACTCAAGCTCTTGTGGACACAAGGGCCACCCATAACTTCATGATGACACGGTTGGCTAGAGATGTCGGACTGACAATCCTTCCATCGAACATGGAGGTCAAGGCAGTGAACTCTAAGGTTAAGGTGACGGGTTTGGCACACGAAGTGCCGGTGCAAATAGGAGACTGGACGGGTCAGTTGGACTTCACGGTGATGGAGATGAACGACTTCGATGTAATACTTGGACAAGATTTCTTGAAGGGCAACAAGGCTATTGTTGTCCCCTTCTATGATGAGGTGGTGCTGGTTGGACAGACACGAACTTGGACTTTTCCCACTCATAGGGAAAGGAGGAAAGTCAAGGTGCAGCATGTTTCTGCACTAAGTTTGGAGAAGGCTATGAAGGAGTCATATATGGAGACATATGCGGTGATGTTCAAGGGAGTCGAAGGTAATGAAGTGGGGACACCTATTTCAGCTGAGATTTCTGATGTGCTCACCGAGTATGCAGATTTGAAGCCTGATGAGCTACCGAAGAAGCTTCCACCAAGGCGTGCGGTGGACCATAGCATTGAGCTTGAACCAGGGAAGGAACCCCCGGCTAAATCACCTTATCATTTATCAGGGCCTGAGTTGGAGGAATTGAAACGGTAGCTAAAGGAGTTAGCTGATGCAGGTTTCATTAGACCTTCAAGGTCCCCATATGGAGCTCCGGTATTATTCCAGCGAAAGAAGGATAGCAATGAGCTACAGATGTGCTGTGACTACCGTGCATTGAACAAGTAGACGGTGAGAAACAGGTATCCTTTGCCATTGGCTGCTGATTGCTTTGACAAGCTTGCGAAAGCTCGAGTGTTTTCCACACTGGACTTGAGGCATGGTTACTATCAGGTGCGGATTGTTGAAGGAGACGAGAAGAAGACCACAATTGTAGCAAGGTATGGTAGCTTTGAGTTCCTTGTTATGCCGTTTGGGTTGTTCAACGCTCCTGCGACATTTTGCACTTTGATGAATGATGTCCTACGACCATACTTGGACTCGTTCATAGCGGTATACTTGGAAGATATAGTGGTTTACAGTGACAACATGGAGGATCATAAGAAGCACTTGGTGATGGTGTTCAAGGCACTGAGGGAGAATCAGTTGTTCTTGAAGAAGTCTAAGTTTGTGTTTGCTCAGACCGAGATTCCGTTCCTTAGGCACATTGTTGGATAGGGGTACATACGGATGGAGCCGAGCAGGGTGAAGGCTATCGAGGACTGGGTTGAACCAAAGAATGTCCATGAGATGAGGGTGTTCTTGGGCATGAACAACTACCAACGGAAGTTTGTAGAAGCTTACTCCAAGGTAACATCGACAGTGACAGACCTACTAAAACAAGACAAGAGGTGGTGTTGGACGAATAAATGTCAAAAGGCATTTGATGATTTGAAGAGAAGGATGGTTACAACACCGATACTAAAGTTGCCTGACTTCGGGAGACCATTTGAGGTGCACACTGATGCTTCAGATTTTGCCATAGGAGGGGTTCTTATGCAGGATGGGCATCCGGTGGCCTATGAGAGTCGGACGTTGCAGGATAGAGAGCGGAGGTATCCGGTTCATGAGAAGGAGATGACTGCGATCATCCATTGTCTTCATGTATGGAGGCATTACTTGATTGGGAAGCCTTTTGTTGTCAAGACTGACAACGTTGCAGCTAGTTATTTTGCATCACAACCGAAGCTTTCTGCGAAGCAAGCTCATTGGCAGGACTTCTTGGCAGAGTTCGACATGTCTATTGAGTATAGACTGGGTAGACACAATGCGCTAGTAGATGCCCTTAGTAGGAAGGGACAACTTGAAACATTGGAGGGTCAAGACCGGGCAGCAAGGAGTAGAAGTCGGATTCAGATGTCGGAAGAGATACAAAACAAACTGAAGGAAAGTGTGGAAACCGATACTTTGGCGCAGAATATAGTGAAGCAGATAAAGGAAGGGAAGACACGAAGGTTCTTTCTACGAGATGGTTACTTGTTCTTTGGAGACTGACACTATGTTCCAAATACATCTGGTCTTAGGAGGCAGCTCTTGAAGGAGTGCCACGATTCTCCATGGGCTGGCTACCCAGGGCAGCGTCGTTCTTTGGCATTGTTGGAGAGAGGGTTCTTTTGGGAGAAGATCTGGGAGGAGATGGAGGAGTATGTACATACGTGCATCATTTGTCAGAAGGACAAATCAGATACACAGAGGCAAGGAGGACTCTTTCAGCCTTTACCTATTCCAGAGAGGCCATGGATGAGTGTCTCGATGGACTTCATTGTTCAGTTACCGCAGGTGCAAGGGTATAATGGGATCATGGTCGTTGTTGATCATTTTTCCAAGTATGTTGTCTTTGTTCTGACAAAGATGCCTTGTGGAGCTGAGCGTACTGCCGAGTTGTTCTTTAAGAACGTGGTGAAGTATTGGGGGATGCCGTTGAGTATCGTGTTGGATAGCGATCCACGATTTACAGGGAGAGTTTGGACGACATTGTTCAAGTTAGTTGGGACAGAGTTGTTGATGAGTTCGAGTTATCATCCATAGACAGATGGGCAGACCGAGCGTATCAACGCATTGCTGGAGGACTACTTGAGACATTATGTCACGGCTGATCAAAAGAATTGGCATGAACTCTTGGATATAGCTCAGTTTAGCTACAATATTGAAAAGAGTTCTGCAACGGGGTACAGTCCATTTGAGTTGGTAAATGGACAGACTTCGGTTGCACCGCATACCGTTGAGACTATAGGTCATATGAGGAGTCCTCATGTGAAGAGACTCATGAAGGCTTTGGAGGAGATCTTGGAGTTGGCACGGTTACGCTTGCACGATGCTACAAGGAGAATGAAGAAGTATGCTGATAGGGGAAGACGTGATGTACAGTTCAGTGTGGGAGATATGGTGTTTCTCAGGATTACCGAAGAGCAGTTTCAGCCAGCCAAGGGGACGGCCGCCAAACTGACACGAAAGTATGAGGGACCATTTCATGTGAAGAGGCGAGTGGGGGAGGTTGCTTACGAGCTGGAGCTTCCGCACCATTTGCACATGAAACATCTAGTTTTTCATGTGAGTCAGTTGAGGAGATGCAGGCTTGATTCAGACCATCCAGAGAGAGTTGAACCGACGAGAGGACCAGCTGGGATAGTGGACAAACCAGGCTTAGAGTTGGAGAATATTTTGGACTTCAGAACTACAGGAATTGGTTTCCACCAGAAACGGGAGTACCTTGTCAGATGGAAGGGAGCACCGGAAGAGGAGAGTTGGGAATCGGAGGACTCACATTGGAGATGGAAGAGGAAGATTGCGAGGTTTGAGCGGAGAGTACTTAGACGTGCAGGATTGTCGAGGGTGACAATGATTTCCAGTGGGGGAGGATGTAACGCCTCAGCGCTGCGGCCCGGGCGCGCGCCTCTCACACGATGAGAAATATGGCTAAGTGTTGCGAACGCTCCAACATAACGGAGGTGCGATGGATGAGCGCGCGGTTATGAGGGAGCATCACTTGTATATACGACGAGGTGTGGCAACTCGTTGGGCGAGCCGACCGAGAGTGGTTGAATTGTTGGGCACGTTTGTGGGGCGGTCCCGCACCATGGGCAGGCTGACCATGTGTTACAACGGTGAACGGACGCAAAGCTGGGTGGTTGTGGAGGTCGGCCGGATGGCAGCTCCCTCCCACAACGCATATAAACAAACGGAAGAAATGTTGGAAGGAGCCATCGATCGAACGATCACTCACACATCGCAAAAAGTGCACATCTAGTGCGAAGGAGGTGCGAGGTGAGCACAGGCCGCAACAAGGGATGCGCCCGCCGAGTCAGGCGGCGATCATGCAGCAGTGCGACGGGTCGGTGTGAAAGGCAGCGCAGGTAGGCCTGAACACGGGCGAGGGTGAATGCTCGCCCGCCCGTCGGGTGAACGAACGGGCGAGGGCGCGGGCGACCTGCCCGCCCACGGTTGGAGGTAAACGCCGAGAGCATCGGGCAGTTGGTTTTTATTTCAGTTGGGCGTGCACAGTGGGCATGGGCGCGCCCACCTTCGGGCAAACGACGAAGTGTTATATCGGGTGAAGGCGTGGGCAGACCCCCGTGTGCTCTTGCACGGGCGGGCGCCCTCCTTGATTGTATACGTTGGTTGAGTATTACTCCCGGTCATGTAAAAAATCTTCCATATAATAAATTATCTTCTTGTACATTGTTCTTGTTCTTGGTTTCGTTTATCATGCATTATAATGGAATTCCACACATTATAATTAATAAGTGAAGTTTTTATGAAAGTGAAGGCGTAGTTCATAAAATAACTTAACCATGGAAACGGTGGGTTGTTTAGGCGGTGCTGCACCCGCTCAACTTAAGAAAAAAAGAGTTGGGGGCATGAAAATAGGGCTCTAATGGAAAATCTGATTGCTCGGTTTGAAAAAGACGTGAAATACAAAAATTGCATTCATTTCAGAGTTGAATTAAGTTTGACACAATTACAATGCACTCTCACGAACCGGGCGCAGTCTAAGAAACTCGGGGGTTTGTCTCTTCCATGAAAGTCTGCTAATGAGTTCCCAAGCTTGGTCCTAGTCCACGACTCAGGCGGACCAAGAAAACTATTTTGGTAAATGCAGAAGCTCACTATCTATGACATTGGGGAAGTTTATTTGTTTCTCGATTTTGATTTTTGGCAGCGTTCACACTCATATTCCACTTTCCGCTCGACGTTCAGTTTGTGGCAAGTGCATGCACATTCCAACCCCGCCAAATTAGATTCACATGCCAAAAAAATTTAGAAACAGGAATTGATGAAGAGACTTGTTTTCATATTCCCAAAAAAGCCTTATTTACAAATACCGAAAAAAATAAATAAATTTAGAAACAACAGTTAGTGATGAGACTTGCTTTCACAGTTAAAAAAATATTGTTTTCATATTTTCAAAAAAATATAAAATATTTAAAAATACCAAAAAATAAAATATTTATAAATACCAAAAAACTCTGCAAAGTTATTCATCATATATTCTCATTCAAAGAACACATAAAGTTATGGTACTAGAATCCAAATCTAGGGTTTAAAGTCTCATAAATTCTTGAAATCCCTATAAATATAATAAAGAAGAACATTGTCTACACACAAAAAGTGGTATTGGGTGTATATATTGATTTGTTTCTCTATATACATCCAATAAGAATGTGTGAATGAGAAAAAGCGATTAGGAATATAAAGGAAAGAGTTGGAAAGAAATATGTGATTAGTTTGTGAACTCAAATTAGACTCATTCACGCATATTTTATGGATAAATTCCATTGTTGTGTGTTTATTTAAATCCCCATTAAATTTTGGGATTCATAAGGTATAGGAAAAAAGTGTTAGTTGATTCTTATATATATCTAGGTCCTCATATTGATGTTCACATGTTAGGCTACTATCCGTCACTACATGTTAACTTTACATAAAAATAATAAAAATTGAAAAAAAAAGGTATATATAAGGTTGCAAGCCATGATCAATGAAGATGTGGAAGTAAGCGAGGCGCTGCTACAAAATTTCATAAACTTGGTTTAACATTATATGAAATTTTCTTAAATTATTTATGCTTGTTTTTAAATAGTTCATTGTTATGTGTGGCCTTAAAAATAGTTGATTGATTTGAAAGTTGGATAAGGCTAATATTTATCATAATAATAGATAAATAAAGAAAAACAATTTGGATGGCACCAATTACGTGAATTAGAAGACTAAAATATGGACATTGGTTGAAGGATACAATGTCTCATTGATAACAAGTGGTGATGAAGTGAATCTAGAGGAGGTTACAAAACCTACAACTAAACCAATTTAAGAATGGGAGAAGAGAAAGACTAAGCCAACAATTGTATTGAAAATGTCTGTAAAAGACAACATTATATTGCATTTCAAATATTAAAAGACATTGAATGAGACATGCAGAACACATAAGGATTTGTATGAATTGAATGATAAAAATTGGCTGTTTTCTCTAAAGATTAAAATTTTCTCTATAAAATGGAAGAAAATAAAACAATTAGTAATTTTATTTCATGAATTAAGGACTTTAAATATACTCTTCAAGATATAGGTTAAGAACTATTTATCATTGACCTAGTCACTATAACCTTAAATGGAATGATAGATAAGTGTCAAATCTTCATCATAGCTCTTACGGAAGGTGAGAAGGCTCCCACATTTTAAGAGTTGGCAGGTATATTTATGCAATAAGAAGAAAGGTGAACGAACCTTAAATCTCAAAGTTTTGATTTGGTGTTAAGGGAAAAAGGGAAACCACCATTCAAGAGGAAACTTTAGGAATGTAATAAAGGAGGAAATTTACCACAAGGAAAAGATATGATTTGGTAAGCCACCATTTGAAAAACCACAACCAAGTATGACATTTCCAAAGCTTGATATTAAATTTCATTACTATGGCAAGTTTGGACACTACTCTAGAGATTGCACGAAAATAAATGCCATTACTCCAAACATAGAAATAAGAGGCACACTGGTAATTTTGTTAATAAAGGAGAATTAATGAATGATGACATAAAAAAATTTAGATTATATGTTATAGATTTTTCACTATCTACTAAAATATATGATCAAAATACTTGGTTTGTTTATTTTGGAGCCTCCACTTATATGTCCTATAATAGGCATTGGTTTCAAAACTTTCAGGAAACTAACAATGGTACAAACATATATCTTGTAGATGATCATCTACATGAAATAAATAATATGGTGAGATATGAGTGACATTACCTAATGTTCATGTTAAAAAAATTCACAACGTGATGTGTGTGCCTATTATTAAGAACAATTTAATCTCAATCTATTAAAAATTGAAAACTAGGGCCAAATTCGACCTTGGGACAACTCATTTTATGGAGATGATGATTGAATTGGATTCCTCTTTTTGACAAATCCATGATTGATATAAACATGAACTCATTCAGACAAGGAAAAGTGTGATTTTGAATTTATTCCCGCTCATTGTAGGTTTTAACCCCGTACAAAACCTACCTCCATACGAATTCTAAAAGAAAAAAAAATAAACAATGGCGAGAACATAACACATAAAAAAATATAGACAAATATTTTTCCCTGGATCCCAAAATCAAGACTACCAGATTGATTTTTTGTTATGTTCCTTTCGATGTTACAATACATATATATACATATTGAAGCATCCATAAACCCCAATCCATTAACCTTGGGTTAGAAAATAATCGTAGTTCCCTTAATAGGATCTAAAAAACACCATGGATCGAAAATTGTCGTGCCAAAACCATGTGCGAAATCGATGCACAAAACCATAGGTAGGTCTGCCCACCTAATATAGGCTCCAAATAACATAACACAACCTAACACTCATTTGGAAATTGATTAGATCAAATTCATCATTATATAGGCTCAAGAAGCTCAATGGATTTGTCTCTTCACCCACAAGGAAGTGTATAAATATAAGAGACCTCACACCTCATTTAGCCATCCATCGCTCACACATTATTCTCTCTCATCATCAGAATGGTTTGTACAACTATTGGGAAACCTCTCTCTCTCACATGTGGCAAGAAGATCGAAGTTTTTGGGGCTAAATTACAGAATCGAAATTACATAATTTCATACTGTTTGACCAGAGTTGACCCACGTGATCTCGACCAGTTTTTACTATGGCTTTTGTGGCAGAATTTCAATTTCGTTAGGCTACATTCAATGGAAC
Organism: Pinus taeda; assembly: GCA_000404065.3. NCBI lineage: Eukaryota > Viridiplantae > Streptophyta > Pinopsida > Pinales > Pinaceae > Pinus > Pinus taeda. Next base: position 46,479 of record APFE031469485.1, read on the forward strand.
AAAAATCAAAGTTTTATCAATTGTTTGACCTATGTTGAACACATGCCTGTTTCGACACAAAGTTGAACGAGTTTTACCAGAACTTTTGTGATTTTTTTGAGTTGACTTTGACCACTACTGGAGGCTGAGTTTGACTTCCTTTGAATGGGCTTCAAAGGAGGTTTTTGACTATTGTTTTGACCAATGTTGGCTTTCTGGGTAGGACTAAGGTTTGACTGCAGTTGACTATAGAAATTTTTACAACCTTTTTTTGACTTAGTATTGGCCAAGTAAATTTGACTTTCATACTCTCTCTCTCTCTATTGAACTTTTGATATAGTAATAAGAAGAATTGATCAAAGGGTTTTCCCCACATTGGGGGTTTTCCTTTGGATCTGCCAAATCTAGTGTTCTCGTGTCTTGTCTTCTCTTCTGCATTTTGTTTTATGTTCTATCTACATTTACTATCAATGTGATTAGTGGTTAATGTGATTGCTACTAAAAATAATTGGAAATTGTTATTGTGTTGTTAAAGGAACATTGAAGTAAATTGTATTGAGTATTGAGCATACCATTGTTAACTAGAATTAACACAATCTATACTATAACATATTAGGGTTTGAAAGTAGAATTTGCAAATTTGCATTATGTAGTGAAAGACATGCAGAATCTATTTGAGGTCATTGCAATGGGAATTTGAACTGGAGGTTTATTAAGCTCATTGTGACAACCAAATGTCATCAAGAATTTTCACCCACAAAAATGACAAAAAAAACTCATTAGCATCAAAGGCATGGCCAAATTAATTATCGTGATCTATCACTACATCAAAAACGAGGAATGGTAGAAGTTGTTTCAATAATCAAGAATGAATATTCTGCTTGTGAAGGGTTTGCATTAGGGAACATGAATAGGGAAGAGTTCCTTACTCATATAGATAAAAGGAATAGAAATGTTCTAGCAATTCGGCATACATGTGTATGTGGTCCTATGTACACCAGATTATTAGGATGGAGCATATTACTTCTTGATCTTTATTGATGATTTTACTAAATATACATCATCAGAAATAAGAGTTATGTATTTGAATATTTTAAGTAGTTCAACAATCTGGATGAAAAGAAAAGAATAAGACACATCAAGATCTTCTAATCACACCAAGAGGGAGAATATATTTCAAATGAATTCGTCAAGTATTGGAACTCCCATGAAATTGTACAACAATACACTTTACCATATACTCCATAACATAATATAGTAGCTAAAAGGAAGAATAGAAGCCTAGTACAATGTGTATGGAGCATGTGAAAAGGTAAGAATCTTACTAATTATTTGTAGGTCGGTGACTTTTCATTGTTGTTTACTTAAAAATTAGAAGTCAAACTAAAATCTTAGATCATAAGACTCCTTTTCAAGCACTTTATGGTTATAAACTAGTAGTATCTCATTTGAGAATGTTCGAAAGAAAAACATTTCTCATGTTCTGAAAGAAGATAGGAGGAATCTTGATGCGAAATCTATCAAGTGTATTTTCGTAGGTTACTGTCTTGATCATAAAGCATATAAGTTGTTTGATCCTTCCACACATAAAACTTTTTCAAGAAGATATGTATTATTTCATGTTCTTGCAGGTGAAGGCCATAAGAATGACAGGTACGATGGTTGACATATTACTTATTAATATGATGATGTCAAAGGAGAAGCACATGATAAGCATGAATAGAAACAAAAAGAATCCAATGACATGAACACCTCTAGCAACCACAATGCAATCAAGAGGAAGAGATAACTCACATGAAGCAAGAGAAGAGTTGAAATAGATGAAGTACCAAGAAGATCATGTCATCAAACTCAACCACCAGTAAGATTTAAACATTACGGCTTGATGACTAAAGTTATAAATGTCATAGAACCTTTGAATTTTGAAGAAGCTAATGAGCATAAAGAGTGGAGAGATGAAATGAAGGAAGAATATGAGTCTATAATGAATAAATATACTTGAGATTTAATGTAATTTCATGAAAATATGGCACGAATAGGATCCAAATGGTTATTCAAACCTAATATAAAGTTGATGGGAACATATATAAACATAAAGCTAGGTTAGTTGCAAGAGGATACTAACAAAATGAGGGAATTGATTATGTAGAATCTTTCGCATGAGTAGCTAATTTAAATACAACTAGATTAATGAATGATTTAGCTAGAAAACATAAATTGGAATCACATCAGTTAGATGTGTGTCTTCTTGAATGGGGAACTAAAACAAGAGGTATAACTTGTTCATCCAAAAGGTATTATTAAAAAGGGTCAAAAGGACCTTGTGTGCAATTTAAAGAAAGCTTTATATGGATTGAAATAGGCACCAAGATCATAGCATGCGAAGATTGATTCTTTCTTTCTTCATAAAGGTTCTATGAAAAGAAAAAGTATACATATCAAAAAGGGAATTTTATCATGATTTCTATGTATGTTGATGATCTTATTATAACAAGCGATGTTTCTAAGTTAATTGATGAAGTTAAAGGACAATTGTCATAAGGGTTTGAAATGAAAGACATTGGCACACAACATTATTGATTACGTCTTGAGATTTGGAGAAAAGGTGCATAAGCATTGGTTATGCATAGTAAATATACCAAGGAGTTACAAAATATTCAAAAAATGACCAATGTATGGTAGTATCAATACCATTACAAAAGAATGTCAAACTCTACAATAATGATGGGATAAGAGAGGTGGAAAAGTCAATTCTCCATTTAGGGCGAGTGTTGGAATAATGGAGAAATATAGAAGATTCTCATATAGTTAAAAGCTGTTATGTGTCATTAGCAATGTTTTCTTAATTAGTCTTTGATGAGTTGGCGAATCAGATATTTTAGGAATTTGTTCAATAATAACGTAATCCTATATGTAAGAGTTTGTTGGCCTAATGAATGAAAGTGAGTTTTAAGTGGTGTAGTCTCCCGAGTATGAAATTAGAGTGTGTTGGCCTAATGAATGCAAGTGAGTGCTGAGTGGTGTAGTCTCCTGAGTATGCAATTGTCTCACCAGTGGCCTACAACCCTTATCATATTTTGTTTTCCTTTTTTGAGTGCCCCTATCCTAGAACATAGCATGCTTCGAGAGTATAGCAATGCCCTTTTCAAATCCTCCTTATATTTTGTTTTCCATTTTTGAGTGTCCCTATCCTAGAACATAGTGTGCTTCAAGAGTGTAACAAGGCCGCCTTTAAATCTCTTCGATCCTTGAGCAACAAATGTAGTCAATGCTCAAATGGTGGAAAAACAACTTATTCTAATGCTCACAAAAAACTTATCTACTATTGATTTTCGATTTCTATCGGCCTACTCATGAGGCAGTGGGGAGCAAGGCCCTTTTAAAATCTTTTCGCTCCTTGAGCAACAGATGTAGTCAATGCTCAAACCAAATGGTGGGAAAAAAACTTATTTTAATACTCACAACAAACATATCTACTATTAATTTTCAATTTCTATGGGCCTACTAATGAGGCAGTGGAGAGCGGCTATGATACCATGTAAAAATACAAAAAAATAAACATTATTACACAATTTTTTTCTTGAAAACTTTCTATTAAACAATGTAATAATACAAATATAAATATATCATAAAATAAACATACTATCTTAAACACACAGTCATTTATTTCGGAAAGAAAATATATTAATACCCAATAATTTATCAAATAATTAGTTGAAAAAAATCTTTCACATTTAACTATGTCTAAACAACCTTTTACCAACTAAATCTATCAGATAATAACAAATAATCCTAGCAATCAAATATATAATCACATGAAATATAATTACATAAGATATAATTAGGGAGAAGAAAATAATAATCCTAACAATCAAATATATAATCACATGAAATATAATTACATAAGATATAATTAGGGAGAAGAAAATTACAACCGAGGGAAAAGAATTCAATCACCCGCGAAAATAAAATTACATTTTATTACAATATCAACTATATTTCAACCGCAATGAAGTCACGGCATTCGATTTAATTTTCACGAAGCATCCACACAACAAGATCACATCTACGAACACCGTTGTAGAAAGAATTCGAAAGAAGTAGCGCATAACAGATATGGACATCCAGATAACAACTAGACTTCTTAAGAAGAAACGCAATCTACGGCCGATGATTGTATCATGGCGTTCATATTATTCGGTTGGCGTGGAATATTGATTAAATCAAATAAGAAGGCTCCGGAAACCGAATAACCATCAAACTATTCGTTGTCCTCTGGAATTTGAATATGTTACAGCAGCACGAGTTTCCTCAATGTCAGTCAATTTTTATGGCCACAGTGGGTTTTGAAAAAATAAAATGGACCAACCCGAGTCTATCAAGGTTTAGGTAGAAAGAAGAAAAAGCAATCCAAAAACAAGTTTATGGCACTATAAAATCCCCGCTCTTCTACCTTCCATGAAACAAGTTTCGGGCACATATCGGCTACCACGAGGGTTCGACCTCCGAGCTATCACGATGGATTTCAAATTGGTGGTAATTCCTTGCCAACAATATTTGTGATTTCTAATTTTCTGTGCGTGAAAAAATTACGTGGTTTTGAAAAAATAAATTATGTGCAGAGTACATTCGCTTCACTTGTTGCTATTATGGCTCTGTTAATGGTGGATTCAAGTTGGGCTACTCATAGAAAGGTCCTGAGCAAAAGTGATTCCAGCGGTTCACCGATATTCAATGTCATGGACTACGGTGCACATCCAGGAGGTTTAAAAGATGATGGGACGGTGAATATTTTTTAATCAATTATATAGATTCAATATTCATTTCATACTTTTGTTGTAAAGTTTGATGCACTTCGCATATATTCATCTTTAATCCTGGGAGCTGTTGAAATCTAATTTCAACAGCGCACGTCAAAACCACCGCAGCAAAACCACAAACCACCTTGATGTTTCTCGGATCGCTTTTGCTTGAAGGTAGTTTTCGTACACAAGAGATCCGAGAAAATATAGTTTTGGCGCGTGGCTCTCCCTATACGTGAAGGCAGTTTTCGTACACAAGAGACCCGAGAAAATATAGTGTTGGCCCCTGGCTCTCCCTATACGTCACCATCTCTGACAATCTCGGGACGTAAAGTTCAACAAAAAAGGCTCTCCCAATATTGACATGAACCGTTCGATTGCCAGGATGATTGTCCACAGTCGGATTATTCCAAACCTGCATTCAGTCCCGGAGGGAATGACATTGGGTAAATTTTTGGGTTGACCGCCCTTTATTTCAGTCAAGTAATTAATGTTATTTACTCCGGTTCTTAGGATATTGGTAAAGCCTTTAATTTTAATTTTTTTTTCTTACTGAGGCATGGGCATAAGTAAATGTTTTTAAATTTTAATGTTTTTAATATGTACGGGAGTATGGTCATACACGTAATGTAATTTTCTTTGTTTTTGTAGTTGCATACGCATAGTATGTGTTATGCTTTTGTTTTTTTGTGTTGACCATTCTGCAATGAAGCAGTAGCAAGCACAACAGTGCGAGTAAGAAAAACAGGGGAAGCAATGTGCAAGTGAAAAACACACACAGCAGTGTGAATGTAAAAGTGGACTTATGAAATGAACTGAAGTTTGCACAGCAGTGCGTGTAAGAAAAACAGGGGAAGCAATGTGCAAGTGAAAAACACACACAGCAGTAGTGTGAATGTAAAAGTGGGCTTATGAAATGAACTGAAGTTTGCACAGCAGTACGAGGGTGAAGGCAAAGAAAAAGTGGGCTTATGAAATGAACTGAAGTTTGCACAGCAGTACGAGGGTGAAGGCAAAGAAAAATGAAGATCGAGTTTTTGTAATATGCAAAGTGCATAATGTGATTTAAATTTTTATTGCAATGTATATAAAAGTTTGTTTTACATCATTTTCATACAGCTTAAAATCTCAGGAGGAGACAGAGTAACTTTTGTTGGTAAATTTCTTTTGGTGAATCCCTCTGAGTGAAAGAGGATGAATTTTGTATCAAGCATTTTATTTTAATGAATACAAAGTGTTATGGGTGTGTAATACTCTATTCTTCAGTCATTTTTTTAAAATCTTCCCTGTGCACAAAAGATCCTCTGTAGTAAAGGAAACAGAGCATTGCCTCTGTGTGTTTTATTTTGGTGTTTTTGGGATTTTACCAGAAAAATCCCCAACAGTGGTATCAGAGCAGGCTTAGGCTCTTTGAAGGTGACAAAGAAGCTGAAGGGAGGAGTCTTTTGTTGCACCAGTAGATCTTCTCCAGCAGAGTGAAGGCTCAATCAAGAAAATACTCAGGTATTTCACAAAGTTTTTTTATGTGTTGCTGAAGAAGCAATCAGTTGTTTTAAAATACACAGTCAATAAATTGAAGCGTAACTAAGGATGCAAGGAATGGCCACCACAAGCACTGGTATGGGTATGTTTAACACCCAGCTCCCACAGTTTAATAGGAAAAACTATGACTATTGGGCCATAACCATGAAGGCTGTATTTGCCTCACAAGATTTATGGAAATTTGTTGAATATGGATTTGAAGAGCCAACAAATGAAGAAGAGTTTAATGGATTAACTCAGGAAGAAAAAGAGTTGTTGAAGAGAAATAAGAAGAAGGATTGAAAAGCCCTTGTATTCTTATAACAAGCAGTGCATGAGAGTGTGTTTCCAAGGATAGCAGCAGCCAAGACATCCAATGAAGCATGGCAGACCCTCAAGATAGCCTATCAAGGCATGGAGAGAGTGAAGACAGCAAAACTACAGTTGCTGAGGAAAGATTTTGAGAATATGTGCATGAAGGAGTCAGACAAAATTGACTCATTCTTCACACATGTAATTGGTCTGATCACACAGATGAGGACTCATGGAGAAACCATTGAAGAAATGAGGATTGTGGAGAAAATATTGAGGGTCTTACCCTGAAAGTTTGACACTATTGTCACCACCATTGAAGAGACAAAGGATCTCTCAAACTTTTCAGTTGATGAGCTACATGCATCACTGATAACACTTGAGAAGAGATTGAGTAGGAATGAAAACTCATCTCTAGAGCAAGCCTTTAATACCCAAATGTCCTTTAGAAGAGGAAGAGGTCAAGGCAGAGGAAACAAGAGAGGAAGAGGCAGAAGCCAGAACAGAGGTGGAAGGAACAGGCCAGCAAATGCTCAAGGAAGAGGCAGCAATTCAAATCAGAACTAAGGCCAAGGCAATAGCCAACAAAGAGGACAACATCATGCTCAAGGACAAAGGTATGAAAAATCCAATGTCCAATGCTATTATTGTAAAAAATATGGGCATTATTCCAGTGAATGTAGGAAGAAGCAGCGTGATATGAGTAATAGACAAAATGCAAATGTTACTAGAGAAAACATTAGCCAAAATAATTTGTTAGCTTGTAACATGGCTGAAACAAACAGTGAAGACATATGGTTTTTAGACTCAGGTTGCAGAAACCATATGACAGGAAATATAGCTCTCTTTTCTGCCCTAGATAAAAATATGAAATCAGAAGTTACACTAGGAACTGATAACAAAATTTCTGTTCTCGGAAAAGGGGAGGTAAAATATTTACAAAGCAAGGAGAAAGGAAAACCATAGCAGATGTCTATTATGTCCCCGGAATGAGATGTAACCTCTTGAGTATTGGATAGCTTGTTCAAAAGGGTTACAATGTTTTCTTTGTGAATGATGTGTGTACCATCATGGATATAGCACCCAACAAACGATGCATTGCTGAAGTGAAGATGACAAGGAACAGGATGTTCCCCTCAGGATCAGGGCAGATTTGAAAAACAAAAATGAAATTGCAGTAGTTACCCAAGAGGCCTTCCAAAGCGTGCCAAAGGATGAAAATTGGTTGTTGCACTTGAGATTTGGACATCTCAATTTTGGAGGTCTAAACTTGTTAAGCAGAAAATGAATGGTGAAAGGATTACCATTGATAGAGAAACCAGACAGCCTATGTGAAGGTTGCATCTTGGGAAAACAACATAGATAAAGTTTTCCATCAGGTAAAAGCATAAGGGCAAAGGCACCCTTAGAGATCATCCACTCAGATTTATGTGGACCGATGCAAGATCCATCATTAGCAGGCAACTAATATTTCCTAACATTTATTGATGACTTTATAAGAAAAACTTGGGTATATTTTCTTAAAAACAAAAGTGAAGTGTTTGAGAAATTCCGAAATTTCAAGGCACTTGTGGAAAACGAAAGTGGGCTTCACATTAAAGTTTTGAGAACTGATAGAGGAGGTGAGGATATCTCCAAGGAGTTTCTACGATTTTGTAAAGAAAATGGAATTAATAAGCTATTTACAGCAAGGTACACTCCGCAGCAAAATCGAGTTGCCGAGAGGAAAAACAGGACATTCATGGATATGGCAAAGAGCATGTTGAAGGCAAAGCATTTGCCAAATGATTATTGGGCTGAAGCTGTACATTGTGCAGTGTATATTCTGAACAGGTGTCCTACAAAAGCAGTGATGAACAAGGTGTCGGAAGAAGCGTGGAGTGGAAGAAAGCAAGGAGTCACCCACATGAGAGTTTTTGGATGTGTGGCCTATGCACACATTCCAGATCAGCTAAGGAGGAAATTGGACAGCAAAGGGGAGAAATGTATTTTCATTGGATACAGTGAGGAATCCAAAGCCTACAGGTTGTATATCCCATCCACCAAGAAGTTTTTTATCAGCAGAGATGTTCAATTCATTGAAGAGGAAGCTTGGGATGGAAGCATAGAGAAAACAGTGAATGTTAAAAACTGTTTGTCTCATGATGAAGATGATGAGGAGGTGACTGAAATGCATCCCCAAATAACAGCGCCAACACAAGGACAGCAAGGAACACCATTGAGGATAAATGAGAGTGCTTCTCCAAGCGCACCACAGAGTGGAAATTCAAGTGCATCTTCAAGCACTTGCACACCAAAAGAAAGAGGTAAGAAGTTCAGAAACTTGAGTGACATTTATGATGAAGGAATGAATTCCTTATTTGCCTTGTTTTGTCATGTTGATGATCCTATTCATTTCGAGGAAGCAATTAACGATAAGAAATGGATAGAAGCTATGGATGAGGAGATGAATGCCACAGAGAGAAACAAAACATGGGATTTGGTTGAGTTACCAAAAGGTAAAGAAGTTATTGGAGTGAAATGGGTTTACAAGACCAACAGCAATGATGAAGGCAAGATAGAAAGGCACAAGGCAAGGCTGGTTGTCAAAGGCTACAAGCAGCAGTATGGGAGAGATTATGAGGAGACTTTTGCACCGGTTGCAAGGATGGAAACCGTGAGAGGAGTGTTGTCCATAGCAGCACAAAACAAATGGAAAGTCTACCAAATGGACGTGAAGTCAGCGTTCCTAAATGGAGTGTTAAAGGAAGAGGTTTATGTTGAACAGCCTCTAGGCTATGAGAAGAAGGGTGAAGAGCACAAAGTGTGCAAATCGAAGAAAGCTCTTTATGGGCTGAAGCAAGTGCCAAGAGCATGGTATAGCAGAATAGATTCATATATATTGGATAATGAATTCGACAAGTGTGAAGGAGAACCCACCGTCTACATCAAAGAAAAAGATGGTAAAATTTTAATTGTTGTCTTGTATGTTGATGATGTTATTTTCACAGGTAATGATGATCAACTCATTAAGAATTTTAAATCAGTCATGAATGAATAATTTGAAATGACTGACATGGGTTTCTTGAGATACTTCTTAGGCATAGAAGTAGATCAAAATGAAAAAGGAATTTTTATCTCACAGGCAAGATATCTAAATCAAGTATTGAGTAGATTTAATATGCAAGAATGTAAGGCAGCGATCACTCCCACAGTAATGGGATTAAAACTCAGCAGAGAGGACAACAGCAAGGATTTTGATCCTAGTTTGTACAAAAGTATTGTAGGCAGCCTTATGTATTTAACAACAACTAGGCCTGACATTATGTATGCTGTTAGTTTAATTCCCAGATTCATGGAGAGACCAAAGGAGGCACATTGGCAGGTAGCAAAAAGAATTTTGAGGTATGTCAAAGGTACCAAAATGTTTGGAATTTTATATAATGTCTCAGAACATTCAAATTTGGTTGGATAGACTGATAGTGATTGGGCTGGAAGTGTTGATGATCGGAAAATCACTTCCGGTTATCTTTTCTATATGGGTTCAGGAGCCATTTCATGGGCTTCTAAGAAGCAGTCCATTGTAGCATTGTCTACAGCAGAGGCTGAATATGTGGTAGCTACAGCAGCAGCATGTAAAGCAGTTTGGATGAGAGGGATGTTGAGGAGCTTAGGCCAAGAGAAGGCAAAAGCGACAATGATTTTTTGTGACAATAGCTCAGCTATTGCATTGTCAAAGAATTCAGTGTTTCATAAGAGAAAGAAACACATTGATACAAGGTTTCACTACATCAGAGAATTGGTGAACAATGGAGAAATTGTCCTAGAACATTGCAGGACTCAAGAACAGGTTGCAGACATCTTGACAAAGCCACTGGATTAGAAAAGCTTTGAATTTTTGAGGAAGTGTCTGGGTATGACCGAATGCCCAGCAGGTGAAATTAAAGGGGAGTGCTGAATTTGTAATTTCACTGCGCGCGTGGGTCAGCAGTCAACGCAGTGTCAAAACCACCCAGCAGCAAACCTGAAACCACCGGGAAGATATCGCACCGCTTTTGGCTTAAGGAGGTTTTCGTATGAAGGGGCTCCGATGCAATTTGGAGGAGGCACGTGGATTGGCGTGACATCATCCTCAAGCACTTTTCGGACGATAAAGGTCAGTTAAAACACCCCATCCGATATGCGTCCGATCAAAGGGAATGCTCTCCGCCGTCCGATCGCGGGAAGGTGCATACGTGGTCTGGTAAAACTAAATTAAATGCGTGGAGTAAAGTTGAGCCCATACCCTAAGTTAGTGACATGATATGGTTTATTGGTAATGTCTTTAATGTTTTACGGGCGCGTTAATTCTTACTGCATACGGAAGTATGGGCATAGAAAATATAATGTAAGGTTTTTTTATTATTTCAAAAATGTATTGTAAGTGAGTTGACTCCATTTTAGATATGGTGTATTTTGCACACACGGGGAGAATGTGAATCCTGTTCGCAGCAGCGAAGAACGAAAAACCTCACAGCTCGTAAAATGAAAATGTAACAAAGTTTATTTTTGAGTATGTATGAAGCGCAACAGCGTAAATTTTTCTTTGTAATGTAAGAAGTAAAAAGAATGCACAACAGTGCAGGAGAAGGCAGTGAAGTGAATGAAGAAAACTAGGGGGTAGTTTGTTCCAAAACCATGAATTGTTAAATGTGTAAATTAATTTTTGTTTTCACACAGGAGTGAATGTAAATGAAATATTTACACACAGTGGTGTAAAATTTCATAGGAGTCAGACTAATTTTTGTTAAAATGTTTTGGTGAATCCCTCTGAGTAAAAGAGGATGAATATGTAAGTGTTTTTATTTTAATGAATGGAAATCTTTATGGTGGTGGAATACTCTGTTCTGTGTAATTTTTTTTAAAGAGGCTCCTCTGTGCAAAAAGATCTTGGTCTAAAGAAAACAGAGCATTGGCTCTGTGTTTTATATTTTGTGTTTTTGGGATTTTACCCTCAAAAATCCCCAACAAAAATCTGCATACTGAATATGGGATAGGTTGGAGAGAGATCTAGAATTGTGGGAGGGCAGTAATGGAATGATTTTGTGGAGTATTGGAATGATGAAACCAGAGGCCAAGGGAAATACGAAAAGCCTAACAAATGGCATCTCCACTCTCAAGAAATGAGCGCAATCAAAGTTTTCTTGGGCATTGGTCGTTGGAGGTTACAAAAACTTGAAGTTACAGAAAAAGCAGATGATGAGATTGTAAAAATGCACTCCACCGTGAGGGTGGCGCAAAAAGGACCTATATATGGATATTCATACCTGGGTTCAAAGTTTGAGACACGTGCATAATCTAATTCCCATGGCATTTCTTAATAGGTAATCAGTGAATTTCATTTTATTTATGAATATGGAGTTTGAACTTGTAATAATTCGAAATGCATCCAATCCATCTGGTTAAACTTGTTATACTTTAAACATGTTATATTTAAAACGAGCATTAATCATTATTTTTTCTTCATTGAGTTGCACGAAATAGTCTTACGTCACACGTGATAATTCACCCGGAGAAAGATTGTATATAGTTTTTTGTTGCTTTTAATTTGCATGAATGAATGATTGGACCAATTTAGTCTACTATACATGAATTGATGAAATTGCCGAACGAGCTTAACAGTATCCGCGAAGTGCATGGTTCACAGGGAGGGGCTGGAGGCTGACTACCTCCTTGCTCAGGTTTGATCCAAAATTTGTGATGTTGCTGTGTATCAATATGTGTATTTGTTGGATGTGATTGATGGGATATATATATGTAAAAATATTTATACAGATAACTTAATATATTGATTCTGCAATAAGACTGACCCTTTTAAAAGAAAGCTAATACTTCACTATATCAATCTTTGTAAAAGATATATATGAATTCATAGCACTTTTAAATAAGGATAGCGTATATGTATGAATTCATATACTCAGGTATGGTAATAAAATATTTTCCTGTATTGGGATAACATTTCATTGTTCGGAACGATCTCTCTGCTAACACATTATTGACGTGGATTGTTAGTATATAATCAAGTATAGCAAGAAATGTTCCTTATTCTTATTATCTGATTCTGACATCAGCTCTGTAATCATTCTCTGAATTCGATCAGATTTCGGTTTATATCGTTTGCGAATATTGGGTGTTGACGTGAACGACTGAGTTGGGTCAGTGCTGCGAATTGGACACCATGACATATCTTTCATAAACTAAAAATAAAATGTACCACGCACAGAAAAATATAAACATGTGACCAGACGTAGAAAATATAAAAAATATAAACTTGTGAGCGGAGTTTATCCACTGAGGAAGTCACCGTGGACTTACACGTGATGATAAATTTGAATGTTGGCACGTTATAGTGGGTGTGCATTCTCCACGTGCTAACCACTGCATTTATTGTATATAGTGAGTCAATATTTGCTGTGTAATCTAAAATTGAACCACTCTTCATATATGTAGACAGGAAGGAAGGCTACTCTATAATTTACGAGTGACAACAATCACTCCTCGATTTCTCAGCCCCATTTACCTTACCATTACATTTCCACGGTCAGAGATTGCACCTCCTTTATCCCCTTTGTGGATTTGTCTATAGAAAAAACCATGGTGCAGAACAATAGCGCTGAGCACAAGAGACCCCAATAATGACCCTGTCCTTTCAAAGTATCCATTAAAGCCCTTGGGCTCGTGTGAAAAAGGTTCTTAGTTATATTAATAAAATAACTATAGGGTATGATCCGGTTGAAAATTCATCGAGATTATAAATGTCAAGCTAATAATATACACCTATATGTATTAATTTTTATTAACTTGTTTAATTAGATTACAAGATTATGCAAAAATTGTTAATCTCCATGAAACTTAATTAGTTGTGAGAGAGAATTTCATAGGTTACATACACATGTTAGGAACCTGAATTAAGAAATACATTTTTTTATGCTGGTGAGATACTAAAAAACTATTTTTTAAATTAAAATAAAAAACACTTTAATTACTTATAATGCTAAATTTTATTATTTGTGGGTGCTCAATGCAAAACTATTAGTGGTCAACAAGCTATTTCTAGTTTCTTTCTCAATAGAGAGTAATGAGGTAGCAACATAAATACAAAAAACTGCCCCAATCAAAGCAGGCACAATAGTGAAATTGTCAATGCATAGATACATGGAATACAAGGGAAAGCCCAAGGCTACTACTTCAAAGTTATCATTTTCACCCACCTACTAGGGAAGCTATAAATTTATTAATAATCTATATCACAAAATCATAAAAAGGTAGTAACATAAATGGGAGTTATTTATGTGGACTTTTTCTAATGGCATTGTACAAATTCCTTTGTGTTTTTGTGAATAAATTGAAGAGGCCTATGATCCATGTGTATGGTCCTCCCCTTCACAAGAATATAATGTTTCCATTGCTGATAGGCTTGCATGATAGAACCCATTTCCTTATCATGGGTAGGATAACTCTAGATAATATCAAAAAGTGTTTCAATGGACTCGAAAATACCCTTTTAGAAAACTTAGCAATTTGTTTAGAGCATCTACATGTATTTGGCCTTCAAATATAAGAATGTCAAAATTAACATGTACCTTAAGGCTGGGGCTGACTCTAAAGTGGTTTCTTGATGAAGATGCATCAAGTATTGGCTTTTGTCAAATGATATAGGAATAATTATCCATCCTCTTGTTCCTTTGTTGCTTGAGGGCCTCATTTAGAAAGAGTTTAATACAATGTATTGCTCCCTCATCTCTCTCTTATTTCACATTGGGAGTTTATTGAGGTTGGCACGAAAGTGTAGTAATAGATCAAGAAATTCAAGTCCTAACTCCTTATACCTTGACCACATTAGGGACATTCACAGAGAGACGGATAAAAAGCACACATTTTTGAGACCACAGATCCAAGTTTATGAAGGGAAAAAAATGAGATACATTTCTATAACCAAAACATATAGATATAGTGAAACTTGACTTGTATTAATAAATGGAAAATGTTGAAATTGTATAAATGCAAAACAAAAATAATCTTTCCTTGAATGGTTGTAGATTATCTATGAAAAGAGATTAGATAACTACATTCCATGATCGAACTATCTTATAATGAGGCTCTAATGGTTTGAAATGAGAAATCCTAAACATACAAAAACCTAAACCTATGAGAGAAAGAGCTAAAGGCTTTGGGGCCCTAACATAGTAAGTTGGAATGTCAACTTCCTAGGGTCGAACTTTGGAATACAATCTTCATTTGACATGCTTGAGTGCCCATTGAAAAGATATACATAATAACTTATTAGCTAGTGAATAAGTGAGTTTCCACTAATATCCACTTGGATCGCTTGCACTCTTACAAATTAGACAATTGATATTGGAGTATATCAATACTTCATATTAGGTTTCAACCTACACAATAATTTATGATGATTTGCTCTTTCAATGGATATGAAAGTTAAGATTGCCATGATTTGAGGGTTGAGATCCATGTGTTCATGTTGTTCATTGGCCCTATCATTCTATTTTTTTAAGGAAAACCATAGTGGTTCCAGTAAGAAAATATCACCTTTACACTCTTTAATCTCATGTATGTGAGATGGAAACAAGTATGTGGCCCTTGTCATCAACCACATTTTCTTGTTCTTACCTTTAGCCTATTTACTAAATGGGGAATATATTTTACAATGTTTCACCCAACATCGAGAATGGGGGCATAAATAAATTATGTGGTGATCGACTACTTTACTAAGTAGGTCAAATCCTTGCCTACTTTTAATAACTATGTTGAAATGATGTCAGCTTTCCTTTTCATTCAAGTCATTTAATGTTTCTATATCATTTAATAGAGCTTAGCTAACCATGTAAGTCACTTTTAGAATAAGATGATATTTGAATTGGATTCTAAATTGGGATTTAGGTAGGAGTATTCCTCTCCTTATTATCCTCAACATAATGGGAAAGTTGAAGCCATTAGTAAGTCCCTTAGAATAATCCTACATTAGACTATTAATCAGGGTAAGTCCAATTGGCACATCATGTTATATCTAGCTTTATGGGAATATTGAATTTTTGTTAAGAATACTACAAGATTTACACATTTTCTATTAGTATATGGTATGGAATTAGTCCTTCCCATAGAATATTAGATTTCATTCCTTAATTAAGCGGTCCAAATTCTTCTTGATATGTGAAGCTTAGAAGAGTGCCTTGTTCACTTAGAACATCTTGATGAGTAGTGCCAAGATGCAGCTATAGTGAATGAGGCCAATAAAATGGGAGCTAAAGCACAAAATGATAATTTTGTGCACACTAGGGTTTTCTGGAAAGGTGACCTTTTCTTGGTTTATGATGAGGGGAAGGAGACCTTAGTGGTAAGAAATTTCAAACCTTTGTGGCACAATCCTTATTTTGTTAAGCATGTATTTAATAAGAGTGTTTATGAATTGGTTGATTTCTAGGGAAATTTATTATCTCAATGAGGAATGGGCTCCATGTCAAGAAGTATTATTCTTATGCTATTGCCTAAGAATCTGCTTAGTTTTGTAAATATTGTACATAGTGTTTTTAGCTACATTTATGGGTTTCTTGGTGATTTAGTTAATGGTGTTTTGGATCTAATTTAGCAAGTATCAATGGGGAATCGGATGTACTTAGGGTTTGCAGAAAGTGCTAGTTAGTAGACCAGGAACTTAACTTCCACAACTTGAGTAATTTATTATCCATCTAGTAAGTTGTTGGTCATTTGTGGAAAATGTATAAGTTCTACATCTAATAATTTGGTGGAATGCATTGTCATTATTGAATTACTTTTAGAATAAATATCCCATGATATTCAATCATTAGTAGATTACCAAGACTAGCAATTGGTGGTGTCTCAATTAAACAATGTTTATTATGTGAGAGATCCATTTTTCCATCAACAAATTCTCAGAGTGATATTTCTTGAAAAATCATTTAATTTTATAACATACATTCCTATTCTATGATTAGTTAATTCATTTTTTGATTCTATAGAAAACCATGTATTAGATTGGCATATTAATCATTCATCACATTGAAATAAAACATCATGACTTATTTCATTTGTATATATGATAGAATATTCTCGAAATCATTACATATAGATAGATTGTGTTCAAAATTTTACAAAAGGTCCACAAATGTCCTACAAAATTAGGTCTTATGCCTCATGATGTGTCTATTTGATCAATATAATCATATAATATCTAAGTATGATGGCTTGACTTGATATGTGTCAGAGTAATGGGAAATGGCCTTTGCCACTCATCAAAAGAATAGAATAGAATCTCCTGGTACTCATATCACATGACCGTGTATAGCCTCTAGTAGATCCTCTACTGCTTCCATTGGAGCTTGATGAGTTAGACTCTCCAAGTTCCTTTGAGTAGCTCAAATGACCCTTTCTCACTGAGTTGTTGCACCTTCTATATCCCTCTCATGATGCATGTGCCTTGCTAGACATTTAAGATTTACTCATCCAACATCTACATCATTACAATTTAATATTTTTTCAGTACTTTTGTTACACTAAGAAAAAATTTTAATTTTTTTAAAAATATCTTTAAAAAATTAAAAAAATGAAATACATTAATTTTTTTTTTACCAATCTCACCCATGCAACATATTTAGGAAGTGCTAGTTCTTGGTCTCTTAAGAAATATTAAGTAGGGGTAACATTCTATACCTATGACTTGTTCCTCCCACCATTGGAAGAACTCCATCATCGAAAGTAGCCTGAGTGACTTGGCCTCCTCCAAGTCTTCTCATCAGATCTTACCACCTGGCCATTCGCGGATCT
This sequence comes from Pinus taeda, assembly GCA_000404065.3. Classification (NCBI taxonomy): domain Eukaryota; kingdom Viridiplantae; phylum Streptophyta; class Pinopsida; order Pinales; family Pinaceae; genus Pinus; species Pinus taeda. Next base: position 63,914 of record APFE031469485.1, read on the forward strand.
CTTGGATTGTTGAGAGGGGATGTTACACGTGGATTTAATGTTTGGATTTGATCTAAGAAAAATGAACAAATTATAGTTTCATAACCAATTTTTGTGGTTTTACCCTATCTGCAGTTGTTAGCTAGCACTTCATGTTACCTAAGAGCGTAGTACACTAGTCATAAACCACAGTGTTCAGAAATTCTACTACTAAAAGCATAGATCGTCTCATAGCTATATGTAATGAAGTTAATGAAAATATATGGACTTGTGATATTCGAATTGATATTTGAGATGCTACATTTTTGGTTTTTGGTTCCCAATAAATGGAAATATAATCATTTATGTTTAGGCCTCCACTTTCCTTTTCTTTAAACTTCACTACTTCTCCTCATTTGGGAAGGCCGTTAATAAAGCAAATATCTTCTACTTCAATTTGCAAAGGCATAGAATCAATATAAAATGTCCCTGCTCGATAGTTGATTAGCATGTTCAACATTATATTCTGAGCCCCCTTGCTTTGCCTCATGTTTGAGAAAACCATGATTTTTCAGGCCATCTATAACTTCTTGGTCCCCTAAAATCAAGTTATCACTATCATCATGCTCTCTTTCATGCCAAACAATCACCATTTTGCAAGAATTCAACAATTTGAATCATTAAAATTCAACATTTAAAACTAAATTTGCACATATGGAATTTTTATTCTAGAAATTCACGTATATATATACACCTTTCTATTAGTAAACTGGCATAGAGGGGTTCATATATGTGACTCATTAGGGCAAAAACTGGGTATATGAAACCCTATTTATTATGTTTAATCTCTAGCCATTTAGTTTGGTTTAAACACTTCAACATTAAATCAAATTAAAGAGAGCATGATGTATAATTATTTGGAGCTTGTGGAATCTAATTTCATTTGGTAGATAATTTTATTTTTAACTATTTATATGAAAATTCAACCTAATTTTTTATAGCCTAAATATTTTATAATTTTTTGACCTAACCTTAAGTGTTTTGGAGTTTTCTTTAGGGTAATGAAGACTTTTTCTACTACTTAGTGATATTTTTTTGTCATTACAATTCCATGATCACAACAATCATAACATATATCATTCCTTAATTGGCATATTGGTTAGAACTATTTGTCATTCCATATTTCATTTTAACTTCATTCTTTAGTAATTAGCCATAAGGTTGACCACACTGCGTTGTGACACTTAAACCTTTCTCACTCGCCATCTTTTAAGTTGTAACATAGTGGGAGAGCCTTCCTTACATGAGCTTCCTAGTTAGAACATTACTAGCATATATTTCCCATGTTAGGAATGTTGTATAGGCTCGGGAGTCGTTTAGTCCTCACATGAATTTTTCTTGAAGTGTCATTATTCTTCATCACTCTTTTTCTAACTTTATACCTTATAGGATCCATTTTGTTGTGTTGTACTAGTGCATTGCATATTTACCACTCGTAGGACCAACTTTTGGTCGTAAGTGGAACTCATTTTACTTTCATACAAGCCACTTTTTTCCTTGACTTTTCTGCAAGATCAAGCCATCCATTCATTAGCCTGTGCAACTTGAACCTTTAACCCTTGAGGGAAAATTCCTCTAGGGTTGATGACCTACATCCATATCTTTGCATTGAGCATAAGGATGTCCCAAACCCATGAACTAGTTTACTTTCCTTTGACATGTGTTCCCTCCACTATATTATAGGAATTCTTTTATTCCTTTTCAAACTTTATAATATGAAAAAGATTAAAATAAATCAAATATTCCAAAGGAAGAGAGTGAGAAGGAAGGGTTACTTTCATCACTTTTGTAGCAAAATCCATTGTCTCACCCTTGAACAAAGCACTTAAAAATCTGTCTTTCCCTCCTTCATGTTGGGATTTATTTTGAATTTTAAGAAGCCAAAAACCTTTCCTTAGAGTCTATACTCCTCCATTTGGTTACTCTTCCAATCATATGGAGAAATTTTTGATGCCTCCTGTTCCATTTTTTGTTTCCTTAAAGTGAAAAAATGTAGTGCTTTTGTTCAAGGTGTTAGTGCCTAAACTTACCTCAGGCTGAAGAAGGAAAGATCTAGGATAACATCAAACCAAGCTTAACCTCGTAGCTAGCCCTACCAGGTCGAGAGAGGGCTCTCTCCTGTAAATCTCAACAAAGATGATCAATGAGGCTTGAGATCATTCATGTGAAGACTGATTTTAATCTAGGTATGTGTGCTAAAGAGATTGATTAAATTTGATGATGTTTTGTTGGCTCAAATGGAAAGGCAGATTTTGGGTCTCGGGAATGAGGCTCGGTTTTGTATAGATCTCAATGGGGCAAGGTAGGCAAATGATTTGATACTTCAGATTGAATGAAATGGAGAGCTTTAGACAGATGATGAGTTGAAGAGGGAAGCAAAACCTCAAGGATCCACTTCAAATAGCTGAAAACATAAATAACTAAGCAAACCCTAGGTAGAGCACTATAATTTCAATGGATTCTACCTTTATCCTTGTTTTTTTTAGTTAAGATGAAACAAGAGAGAGAATGGAAGACATAAAACACATGTAAACTTACAATTGCAGAAGGAAACACAATACCAAAGAAAGATTCCACATGAATCCCATAGAGTGTTGCAAACCCTGGTCTATTCCTTACCCAAAACTGCTGAAAAATGTATACAATGAAGCTCCAAGCTTTCTCAAAAGTCCAACCCTTGCTAATGATTGAAAAATCACAAGATATAGGAAAACAACAACTCATCCTAGCCTCTAAGGGTTGAGCTCATGAGTTTGGGAGTTGTTCCAACAAATTCTAAATTGAGAACTAAAAATTAGGTAGTGGAACAACTTGCTTCTAAAAACTAGGGAACTAATTCATTCAATTGCAAACTACTTTTTCATCGATGAATCTACCCCTATGAGTGACAATTTAGCACAATTACATCAATATCCATCAAATTACATTAAATTACATTATGGGTTTGACATTTAGAAGAAGAAAAGTCAAATTGTCAAGAAACTAGGCAAAAAACAAAGCATTTTTGGTCAAATTGAGCAAAATTTCCCCAATGTGCCATGCTAATTTCCCTATGCATGGTGCCTTTTTGCAGCTACTTTTGGAGGCCTTCCTAGTGTCCACATTAGCTCCAAGTGTGCTTGTTAGAAAGCTCTGCCTATCTACTTTCCACAACAGGTGGAATTTTTGAATTTGGCCTCCATTTGCCCCTCCAAAACTGACTTCTTCCAACACTACTTCCTATGTTTCCAAAAAGGGGTAGAAAGGTCATTTTTGGGCTGTTTTTGACCTTTTTGGGGCCTCAAAACCTGTCAAAATTTCTTGGCCATTGGTGAGCATGCATATTTTTTCATCAAAACAATACCCCCATCAAATGCGAACGCGAGGTGGCGGAGCAAATTGGGCAGAAAAACCTATGTTTTGACCTAAAAATTCCAAAATTGCAAAAAGTGTCCCAATATTTTTGAAACTTGGGCTGAGTGTTCTCCATTAGGTGCTATGCTAGGCCAAGGAAGCCTCAGCCAAGATCTAAAGTCTATCTTGCTCTTTTCACTTCCTCAATGCCTTCTTCAACATGGCCTTCAAGGTCGTGATTCTTGCCTTTAAACTTTTGTTTCTTGCCAAGTAATGGTAGGCCATGTGCCTCAACATTGTTTTCTCCCTATTGGCCTTCTATATCAACTTTTCTAAGTGGATATTCACTCTCTCAAGCCAAGATTATCGATCAGCATTGATTTCTTGTTCAAGTGATGTGAGCTTCTATTGACACCTAATCCTCTGCGATTGGGTGAATTTGGAATGTGAATAGTCATCAAGAAGATGAACTGAGGAGTCACATTCTTGTATATAACAATAGCTACCTAATGAAATAAACGAATCAGTTTTCTGCCAAAACTGGAGTTACTCCTGGCCTGACATGGTATCAGAGCACAGGTCCCAGGTTCTTTTTTTAGCATGCCTTGTAACTCCTCTTTCCCATAGTGTGCTGCCTCTGCCATAACGCATCTGTCTGATTAACACATTTTTCATGGCCTGTCTTGTGTATCACTGACCGCTCCTCCTTGATTGCTTGGTTAACGCCTGAAGGATATACGTTTTCTGCTATTGTGCATCCGTTTGTAATAGATTTGTTTTGTCGTAGAATCAGCAGGGTCATACCTTGTCGTCACTCAATAGTTGTGATCTAGTCTTACCCTCCATTTGTCTGAATGGTGAATATGAGCTTCTGCACACTCTACGTACCATCAAGCCATCTCCATCTCACCCTGCCGGACCTCTGTCTCCGCGCGAAGACACTCATAATCCTTGTATAGACTCATCTTCGCTTGCTCCAGCTTTACAATGGAATCTTCAAAGGAGCGAATGCTCTCGGCCACTTCACTGCTGGAAGCATGGTTGTGAGCATGTTTTAAATGCGTGGTGGTCTCTGTCCCACATCCATTGGAATTTAGTATGTTTTCCTTTGTCTTCATGGGATTTATCCCATTTCAATACTAAGTCTCCAAGCTGAAAATCTTTTCTAGATACCAAGTTTGAATCAAAAGAAGATTTTACTAACTGTTGATGATGTGCATGGGTAATTTTGGCCTTTTCTTGTTCCTCTTCAAGCTTAAGGATCTGCAACTGTCTTAATTACAAGGATGAGGAAGGGGTTTCTTCAATGGATTGAACTAAGGCTAAAGAAGGAATATCTAGATTTTTTGGGAGGACCACTTCTTTCCCATAAACTAAATTAAAAGTAGAAGTGCCAATAGAAGTTTTATGATATATTTGATCTACCAAAAGAGCGTACGTTAAAGACTTATGCCAGTTTCTATGATTTTGATCAATAGTTTGTTTAGTGATTCTAATAAGGTTTTTGTTTGTTGCTTCAGCCAACCCATTTCCTTGCGGATAATAATTGGCAGAATATTTAAGCTTAAAACCTCTTATGAGTGCAAATTCAGTCATAGCATTACCTGAGAAATATGATGCATTATCAAACATTAAAGCGGAAGGTAAGCTAAACCTCGTAATTATGAATTGATATATGAATTCGATGATACTCTCTGAATTGGATGACTTCAGTGGGACTACTTCCACCCATTTAGTAAAGTAATCGATAGCAGTAAGGATGTATTTATGATATTTAGAAGAGTGAGGAACAATCTCACCTATTATATCTAATCCCCATTATTCAAATGGTTGATCGATGTTGACTAGTTGTAATCGCAAAGCTGGTTTTCTCAGTCTTCCACTAGTAGTTTGACAAACTTGACATCTTCTTACATAGATATGTGCACACTTAAATAATGTTGGGAAGTAGTAGCCTGCGCACAAGATTTTGTGTGTTGTTGCATCCCCTATGTTATCACTCAGGTTGTTCCCTGCTTCCTGAAGGGAATATGGCCGAGGTAACCACTGACTAATCTTTTAGCTACAGGTTCTAGCCTACCTGCAACCAGAGAGGGCTCTCTCTTTATAGTTTAGCTTTGTTGATGAATGTTTTTAGGCTAGTTATGGTGTACTGTTTTGTTTGAAGTTGGTGGGTTGGTGAATTCAGATAGAACTGAGATACAGATCATAGGACAGTTTGTTCCATTGGGCAATGGAGTTGAGGTATTTGTGCTATTGAAAGAGGATTTATGAAGGCACAGTGTTGCTACAGAGCAAGTTAGGCATATGTGAAACAATTTATCAGATTTGTTGATGAAGCTATGGAATTAGTGAGTGAAAGGCAGTTAAGAATCTTTCACTATGCTAAATGAAGAAACATGAAGGTATTGCTTAAGAGCAGCTAAGAATTCTTAAACAGTATTCACCATGACAGGATTAGTTCAGACATCAGAAATTAAGAATTCATATCTATGGCTAATCTAGAAGAAAACATATTTAGAAATAGAGATTGAGCATAGGGTGTTTAAAACAAATCCTAGGCTATTCTTTTTCTCTGCTTACTAAGATTATGAAAACATAAGAGTTGTTGAACACACAGAAAACACATACACAGTTAAGAGAAACTTATTGATTCAGCAAATGACACAGGAATTCTGCAACTAAACAGAGCTTTATATATCCATCTTCAGACAGCATAAGAACCAGAAATCTCCATTAGCAATTTGTATTATCAAAATTGTCTCCAGAATACAATAGAGCTCTTCAGAAAGAATTACACTACAACCGACCCTCAATGCATTATCTGAGGGGATATATATACAAAATAGGGTACAAAATATCTCAGTAGAGATTTATTGTGCAATAAATTGCACTACCAACTCTCTTACAAAAAGTAAATGAAAGCATAAATATGGTATTTAATGCTGAGATAACTGATATTTTTCTGTCAGACAACTTTTGACTTTATGGCTCTGGAAAGTGTGTTGTAGCTGTGCCTTTAACTCTGCGTTAATTGAGCCTGTTGTCTGGGTGTATTGCTGAGTCACTTGTACGGCTGCTTGTTGTACCTGTATGCTGATCTGCCTGCTGACCTGTCTGCTAACCTGTAAACTTTGCTTTTTTTTTCAAAAAAGGCAAAGGAAAAGTGAAATTATCTGGGCAAAATTTCCAGCATTTCTTGCCACCAATCAGCTGGAGGTAGCTGATGCCTCCTCATTTTTACTACTGTTTCATCTGCCTCTATATGTCTGTAGAAATTTGGAGGCACCTCAAACAGATGATTTATTTCATGTTCGATAAAGAATAGATTTTCCAGCTTGTCATAGAGAGATTGCCCGGAGGGAGGCCCTGCTTCTTCTGTGGAGCTGCTGGATGTTGTGATCTGGTTTTCAACATAATTGTTGATCCTTGTCATATACTGATTATATGATAGCAACTGTCCTGTGCCAGTCACTAGGCTTGGCATTCCTTTGTCCTGTAATATAGTCATTTTTGCTCTAAATTCATCTATCTCTGCCTTCATCTCCTGACATTTCCTCTCCAATGTTTGAGTAAAATTCCTCAAGGTCAATACCTTTTTGGTTGTCAGGATTGTATCTGTTCTGCTGCTTATTTTTAGAGCAGCCAGTTCCTCTCTAGTGCGGTTATTGAGGAAATGAATCATTCTGTAGGCCTGCTCGAGCATTATTCCCAGGGCTGTCCTGGCTCTCTGTATTTCCACATGAGCTACATCTATCAGCTCAACCTGCTAAAAAATTGCCTGAATGGACCTCCATTGGTCCTGTATAGATTGGCCAATTTTGGCC
>APFE031469485.1:71321-91060 GCA_000404065.3 Pinus taeda
CCAAATAATCTTCTTTATTTCTGCTAGGGTTTTACCTAGCATCAACTCTTTTTCCAGAGTTTTCACTTTGGCCTCCAAGGCCTTTATTTCTCTTTGTTTTTCTGCCACTGTCATCTTTTATTTGTCATAACTGGTCTCCAGCTTGGCCAATTTTTCCTTGGCAACATTTATTTCAGTGACTTGAGTTTCAAGCTCTTTAACAACTTTCATCAACTCCTCCATGCCCATGCTGGATTCTGCTGCTTCTGTTGCTTCTACTGTTGCTCCTGTTGCTGATGTAGCTATAGTAGGTGCCGGAATAGCAGGAGGGGCTGCTGCTGCTTGTGTTGGAGGGGCAGGTTCAAGATTTGTTGATGTTTGAGGGGGCTGGGAGGCTGATTCCCCTTGCTTGTCTTGCAGTTCTTTTTCTAATTCTGCCTCCATTTGTAATATTCTTTGGTTCATAACCAGAAGAAGCTCCATAGCATCATCCACTTTCTTTTCTTGTGCAAGTTCTGCTATTTCAGGGTGAATGGGAGGAGGCAATTTTGCCTGCCTTCTTAGTGCAGCAATGTCATCCTCTTTCTTCTTTATAAGGGCTCTAACACCCTTTGGATCCTTTGGGTCATGTCCCAAATCAACTATTATGTCCTCCAGAGTCTTTATTCTATTGTCTTTTCCAGAGGAAGATAACCTTTCAAAATCAAGCTGCCTGTTTGTGTTCTTCAGGGCTTCCTTTAGCTCATGGGCCAATATTACCCTGTCAGCAAGTGTTGCATACACCATTTCCCCAGTCTGTTTGTGTAGCTCAATCAGATCCATGGGGTGTATGTCTTTGGAAAAGACCTCCAGGTTTGTTCTGTAGTAATCTGCTGGGGTCTTTGGATGTGGGACTTTAGGCTTCAGGTGGGTGAAGATCATCTTTTCTTCCTTCAGATCATAGGCAGCCATCAGCCTTTGATTTTTGGCTGGAGTTGTCTTCAGGAATTGCTCATAGAGCTGTATTCTCACCAATTCATTCTGTGCCTTGGTCTCTATGAAGCCTTCTTTGACTGCAGCTGGTTTCTTGCCCTGTTGTCTGGAGGAGGACACCTCTGTGGTATGTTGTTGGGCGTGTTCTAGCTGAAATGAGCTAGTAGCAGTCTGTTGGCTTGTTTGCCTTTCTTTTCTGTGGCTTTCTGCCCGTTCTTCACTTACGTCTCCTTCTTCTGTTTCAGGGTCTATCCTTGGCCTCTTGGCCTCTGGTTGTTGTGATGACCCTGTTGGAGGTGTGTTCTCCTCTCTGCCTCTCTTTTGCCCTCTCTCATCATTGAGAGGAGTCTGCAAAACTGGGATTTGAGGTTGTTCAGTTTGCTGTGGAGGGGCTTGCTCTGATTGCTGATCCTTTGATGAGCTGGGCTACCCTGTCTCTACCTCTTGCTGTTCATCCATCTTCTCCTTTCCCTTTGCTGTAGTTGTTGTTGCTAGAGCTTATTGGGTGTCCTGTGCAGCTGGAGTAGTAGAAGTGCCTTCTCCTGCTTGGATTGGTTGCTTGAACAAGACCGGTTGACAAGAATCTAAGTCAAGAGTTTTTTCCAAGTCCTTTACAGTCTGCTCCATTATTTCTTCCTAAGTCAATTCCTCTACTATTGATTCAGGTACCCATTCATCTTGATTGGCAAAGTGTTGTATTTTTGGGATTGGGCAATGCTTATGGGCTAGCAGCCTATATTTGACCCTCCTCGCACTGATGAAACCTTCAAGGTCATAAGGGACCCACCAGAAGCTTCTTTTGAGTTTGAGTTGTTGCCCTAATATTTGATCAGCTTCTTGCCAACCATCTTTCTTGTTCATGAAAAATGGGCCTAGGTGGTCTCTGAACTTCAGGTTGGCTTTCTTCTTGGCACTGTGGAAGTGCGTCAGATCAGAGTTTATAAGCTGTCTGTAGTATTCCAGGGCAAATAGCCTCATAGGCACATATTTTGGGAGCCTGTAGGGACAGAGCTTACAACCATAAATTCTGATGACTATGTGATTTTGGTACAAGTACCAATCACCAATTTTGTAACTGCTGGATAGCTGCAAGATTTTCTGCATATCCTTGGACAATCTGATAGGAGGGGTCCTCTTTAAGAGGCATGTGACTGGATACACAAACTGATCAATGAATTCACAGTATGAGTAGGGGGAATTCTGAACTTGGTGGAAGACTGAAGACCAGAAGATGACAGACCTCCTCTCACCCTGTGAGTCTAGCTTCTTGATTGAGCACTGGAAGCAATCTGTTTGATAGTATAAGAATAGGTGATAGATGTATGAGGAATACTTGAATATTGCCTCCCTCTTTAGTCTTGGCAATTGATCATGTATCTTATTGGCAATATATTTGGCATAATTGTACTTCATAGCAGGGGGCTTCACAAGGCTGTAGGTAGAGAGCATGACCAACATAGTTAGATCAACATGCTTATTTGTAGTGAACCCCAGCATAGAGGTTAGCATATCTACCAACATCTTTCCAACCTCATTGAAATCTGCATAAGAAAAAGGAGGTGGCCCAGAAGGTTGGCAGTCTTCCTTCATGAATTTCCTGGCTATTGCAGCAATGTCTGTGCTAGAGAGCTTGGAGCCCTCATCTAGCAAGTAGTTCATGGAGAAGGGGTATAGCAATTGGGTCTGCTTGTAGTTGAGCATTTGGTTGAGGGAATCTGGTGTTATATAGAAGAGGATGCTCCCAGATGGAGACTTCACAGCCCTGAGTTTCTTGTCATAGTTTTCTGCACAGAGGTGGATGACTTCAAGGAAAATGTTCACAGAAGGCAGGAAGTAGGTGGGTAGATTGGATTCCCAGATGCTATACAGGTCACTGTTGTCCAAGTGACTGTTTCTTAGCTGGAAATAAGTTTGTAAGTGATTCCTCTCTGCCACAAAGTCTTAATGAGGGCATCACTATCCACTAGTGGCATAGCTTCCAGTTCTCTGTTAGGTGGATTTATAGGAGCTACATCCAGAGCAGCTGGAGTGGCCATTGTCTGGTCTTAGCTGTATGTTTACTGTATTTCAAGCTTGATGTAAATGCTGAGGAATGCTTGCTGATCTCTGTTTGTAGTGAGCAGGTTGGCAGTGCAAGGAGGCTGTTACAGGCTTAATGAATCTATGGGGCACTCTGTTTTGCAGAAGCAGAGTGTGTTGAGCTAATTAGCTGGTTACTTGCAGGGAATTTGTTTTAGCAGGGGTGAGGGAACTGCTAAATTAGTTTTCTAGCCGGTAGCTTGGCTTCTTTAATTGCTTTTTGTGAAAAAATGGTGAATTTTACAGAGGGGTACGAGTTTCTTCAAGATTTTTTTCACGCAGGGGTTTCAGTGGCTTCTTAAGTAGATTTCAGTGGTGAATTTATCAATGTGGAGCTTTTGACAGAGTCTTTATGCAGGAAATCAGGATAGCAAAGGAGAACAGTGGGTAAAAGAGGACGCCTGCGGCAAATACCTGGTTTTTATGGCGTGGGAGTCGTTTGCACCGGTCGAATTGCAGGAATTGCAGGTACTTGGGTTGATAATGGAGGCGGCGACAACTTTGGCGGGTGGCTTTTGATTTTTGACCATTGTACATTGATTTTCGCATGCAGAGGAGCTCCGGAAATCGTAAAAAACAATGCGAAATAACGGTTAATTCTTGCCTTTTTATGCATTTTTGGCATATTGGCGCCTTTTTTGTGATGACGTCATGTTGATGTCATCATGGGCCCGGGTACGGATGGGTGACGTGGCAGCTGACGTGGGTGCCCAGGTGGCAGTGACACAGTGGCAGGGTGGGACGTGGTGACACGGTGGCACGGTGCGACGTGGAGGCATGGTGGCGGCAAGGATGGGTGACGTCACACTGACAGGGGCGTGACATCAGCGTGGGGGGAAAGCGGTAAGTGGTCTCCCCGGAAGGGCTTGGGGCGGTAAGCGGTATGGAGGGGGGGGGGGAATGAACACCGCGGGCGCCTTACGCGTGGCGGGGTATGGTGACAATACCGCCATCCCCCGGACGAAAGGGTCGGGCGGTTTGCGTGCAAGATTGACGCCACCGTTGGATGGGCGGGGCGGAGATCTGCGGCGGGCGGCGATGTGAATCTGCCCACGTTAATGGAAAGGGGGACCCGCCCAAATATTAAAATGGGTTTTAATTAAATTGGGCGCGGGGGGTAAAAACTTTGGGATTTTGGGTTTTATGGGTTCAAACACGCATTTTATTTAAATATTTTATTAAAAAACTTTGTAATAAAATGGGTTTAGGGCGGAAGGAAGGGGTACATGGGTAATATGAGGGCGGGGTTGAAGATTTTTGGGTTTTAACCATAGCTTTTTGAAAAGAAGCCATAGTTTAGGGGAAAAGGGGCTAATACCATCCCCAGATAGGTTAATATTTCCCCAAGGAAGGGTTATATAGCTATAATGCTAGGGGGAGGCTATTTATAGCTATTTTTTGGGAAATTTTCCATAGATTCTAACAGAATTAGGGAAAGGGGAAGTTAGGGAGCTAAATAGTACATTAGTGGTTAATATGGCTTTGTGAGGTGAATGAAGGGGTAAAGCTAAGTTCTAATAGGTAAAACTTAACTTAGGATTTTGAGGATAAATGAAATGATGAAAAAGATGTTTTACACAAAAAATGTGGCTTCTTTTCATGTTTGAACTTCATGGCTTGACCAAGTAGTTTGTCATGAGATGAAGTGGAACTGGACACCTGAGCAGATCTCAAGGCCCTTTGGAGTGTTAGTAAAATGCGGTTTGGGGAAAATGGGGAAATTAGACATTCTTCCAATGCTTGTCCTCCACTCTTTGCTTTTGAGGCCAATACCCTGAGTGGCCTGAGATTTTGCACTTAGTAAGGCAATTGGTGATGGCTCTCCACTTCTGCAACCTTGCACTACTTACCCATCCTAGTAAGCCTAACATTGTTTTCTTCATTTAAAGTGGGTGCACTTGAATTAGCAGACCCTGATTGTCCTCTTTTTCTTTTGACTGCCCTCCTATCTAAAACCTACCCTTATTTCTTCCAAGGCCTCAGTTTAAGTAGTTGGGCACCTTTATTTCTCTACCTAGCTAGTCATCTACCAAGCTTGAGCTGTTTGGTGAGGGGACATTCTCTATTCTGCAACAAGAAATTTAACCATGGCATGGTCCATCTTAGATTATTGGGCCATCCATCAAGTGTGATTAGCAGCAGTATTTGCAGAGCATGATACTGCCCAAAAGATAGTAGTGGCATTTTGACTGGCCACTTTCCTGGTCTTTAGTTTGGGGTTCATTTTCACTTTTTTCTTGACCACTTGATTTTCTTGCCTTTTGATTATTCTTTTAAGGCATACCCTCTTTTAATTTTTTAATTTTTCATAGCATGTACCCAAAATATGGAACCTTTGCAGCCTGCAATGATGAACATATTTAGCCCTTCCACTGTCAATCATGAAAGATGAAACCTATTGGTATAGGAACCTAACACCCTACATAGTGTCTGCTTGTTGGCCCATCATGAAGTTCTTGCAATACTTTTTTTGCTTCAGATTTCTCACGGCATCTAAGGAGAACATAATCATAAATCATTCTAAAGGGTACATCATTTATGATTTGATATTGTTTAGCTTTTAGCCTTAGGGCTATTTTCTTTGTATGATTCAAATGTGGAGGAGCATATGCATTTTTGATGTAAAATATGATACCTACATATCTTGATTTAGTATCATTTAGGCTTACCTCATGCATTTGTACTTCACTATCTGTAGACTGCATTTCTAACATGTGCAATGCTCCAGCCAACATCCTGCAAAAACCTTGACCTTTCACAGTATTTGTTGGTTTGATTTCAGCATCATATTCTTGTAGGGTTGTGACCCAATATTCCCTCTTTTCGCCTACATCTTTATGTACCAAAAGATATCTTACCGTTGGAAATAGTACTATTATTTTCATATGAGTCTTGAGAAGGAAGGGTCTAAAGTGTTTAATTTCTCTAAATACATCATAAGCCTATTTCTAAACGTCATAGTAATTTAATTCAGCTCCTTGCAAGTTCGAACTGACGAAGGCAATTGGGGCTTTGGATTTATCTTCATTGGCCTGTGTGAGTATTGCAGCATATGATTTTTCAGAGGTAAATGTATACAAAGTGAAAGGATCTGAAAAGTTTGGAGTCGCTAGAGATGGGGCATTTATAATCGCTTGCTTTATCAAACCAAATGCTTCATGTTCCACATGACCCCATTTGAAAAGAGAGTTTTTCTTTATCATGGATTGGAGAGGTGACACGGTTCTTGAAAAGTCAGGGACAAATATTTTAATGAAATTAATCTGACCAAGGAAAGATTGCATCGCTTTTTTGTTATGGGGTAGGGATATCTCAAAAATCTCCTTAATTCTATTTGGATCAATATGGATTCCAACTTTAGACACTATAAATCCGAGAAGCTTCCCTTCACTTAATGCAAAAATTGACTTTTTTGGATTAAGTGAGATCCCATTTTTTTGACATCATTGGAAGATCTATTTTAAGTCTTTGAGGTGACTATTGCATTTTTTAGAATAGACTTTTATGTCATCTAAGTAAATCACCACTAACCTATTCACTAATCCTTTAAATGCAATATCCATGGCCCTTTGAAATGTGGTACAAGCATTAATCAGCCCAAACGGCATCTTTTGATATGCATTAGTGCCCCATTTTGTTCTAAATGTGGTCTTCAATTGATCATCTGGGTGGAATAAGATTTGGTTATACCCCGATAAGCCATCTAAAAAGGACATCAATTCAAACCCTGCAACCGATTGTAGTATCTGTTTTGTAGGGCGTAGTGGAAAATTATCCTTTTGGAAAGCTTTATTGAGGTTTCGAAAGTCAATACAAATATGGATATCTCTTTTTTTATTTCTGATGGGTACGAGGTTGGAAACCCATCTGGAATGCCTAACAGGAAAAGTAATCTTGGCTTTCAGTAATTTGTTCAATGCAGACTTAATCTGGTTTTCCAAATTAGGATGGATTTTCCACAATTTCTGCTGGACTAGCTTTTCATCATCGATCATTGGAATTGTATGTTGTATAATCAAGGTGTCGTAAGTTTTGAGATCATCGTAATTACAGGCAAAGACTTTTTTTTTATTCTTTTAATAGTCGAATGAAAACTGCCTTTTCCTCGGGTGTTAGACCAAAACCTAGGTTAACATTCTGTGGTTTTATGTCAGTCCCCAGATTCACTAATTCATATCTCAAAGTTGAACTCTGAAGTTTTTAATTGGTGGACCTTTTGAACCTGTCCTTTAAGTCATATAGGTCCTCCAACTTGACTACAAATTTAGGTATAGCGTTATTGTTGCTTCCTTGTTTCAGTTGCTTGTCATGTTGTTCTTCATCAATTATCTGATTCTTGTAAGAGCCTTCTGAAGTCAGAAAAATTAGAATATCAGGGTCATCGTTGAAAACTCTCCAGCTGGTAATATTATCAGGAATGGAGGGCCTAAAGATTAATTTAATCGAGAATCTATCTGGACTATAGTCCTCTGATGGAATGAGCTTGGAAGCCACATTAGCAAGGAGATCAGCACTAGCATTTTGGAGTCTGGGAATAGATGAAATATTAAATGATATAAAGTGTGAAGTCAAGTCTTGTACTAATGATTGATAGTGCTTCAAGTGTCCCAACAAGCAATGTATAGTACTTCTTACCTATCTAATAACAAACTTAGAATCTCCAAAGACCTGCAAATATTTGATATCAAGCTCGATTGCCTTGAATAACCCTTGAACTAACACTTCATATTCAGTAGTATTGTTCATGAAATCGAACTCGAGTCTACATGTTAGCATGGTTTTATCTCATTTTGGGTTGAATAATATACAACCTGCTCCTGCTCCATCATTAGACTTAGAACCATCAAAAAATAATTTCCAAAACAAAGTTATATTTACAGGTCTGTCTACAAAATTAATGCATCTAGAAGTGTCTATTTGAGAGAAATTTTCTATCTGAGATAAAATGGAATTTTCTAAAAAAGGAGAGGTATGAGCATTGTAATTCCCTAAGAGTGAATGAATGGAAAAATTTCCAATTATATTGTTGTTGTACGCTATAAATTCTTTTTCCCCTTCCAACTCTGTTACTCTATACTTTTGGTGACTTTCTTGCTCAACCTTTATCTAATTTGGCTTACCATTGTAAGGGAGCCACATATGAGACCAGTCGGTTGCAAAGTAAATGTGAAGCTTTTCTAACCAATCCCTACTAAGGATTAGTCCATAAAATTCAGGAATGTCTACGACGAGTATATCACTGACTTGAAATGCCTTTGGATTTGATGAAAGCCTTATGGTCACTTGATTAAGTTCACTGATAACCTCGACTTGAGACCAATCCAGCTGTACTATGCACACTGCAGATTTCTAAGGTTGGACATTTAACTTTGTTCAAACTGTCTTAGGAAAAATATTAGATGAAGCACCATAATCTACCTGACAGTTATGCAATTTTTTATTGAAAACTTCAAAGGTAAGGAGAAATGGTAGAGTAAGGGATTTCAACCTTCCTCCAATCAAAGCAATTTCATTTGGATCAACATTATTTGAAATACTAGTTGGAGCTCTTGCCATTTCATGAGTAGCTTGTGAAATTACAATGGTAGGTAGAGGCGCAATTGGTACTACATTGAACTCTTTCAAGAGTAATTTCTGTTGATGCTTTAACTCACTGAGCTCATGAAAAGTAATATTATCCCTAGTATTCTTCATGTCCTCAACAATGTTATACACCATTCCATTAGAGATGATAAGCATTTTAGATGAAGCTATGGAATCAGATTGGACTGGGTTTGTCTGAGTAGCCTTTGGTGAGGACTTCTTACCTATGATTGTATCCTTAGGAGTTGCGCTTGGGTTTTTCTGCTTAGCACTGGATTGTGGGGGATCAAGTTGATTTATACTTCTGGTAGTAACTCATAATGCATCTTGTTTCCAAGAAAACTAGTGTCTATTCAAATCTTCTTGTCCCACAAAGACGGGTATCTATCTTAGAAAGAACCAATTCAAAGTAAATTGCCTTTTCCTTAATGGGGGATAGATAAGAGAGAAGTAGAGAGCACCAACCTTAGTCTTTTACTTGGCTCCTTGCTTGTTTCCTCTCCCCTTTGATAGAGCTTTCCACTCCTTTCTCACTTGTCCTGCTTCAAAGAACACCTATAGAGGCAAAGCAACAAAATACCATCAAAGCATAGAGATGTATGATACCATAAACAATGTAGAATGATATGTACATTAACCATATAATTACATTCAAAAATACAAGATTCAGAAATACTCAAGTATATGGAGGAAAACTAAAATAACTTTATTGATAGAAGTAGAAGAGACGATTACAACCTAGTTTTCTGATCTAGCGCCATCCTCCCAGCATGAAATCCCTCTTCACCTCATGAAAATCTAGATCACCCAAAAATACAATGTCTTAAAGACAAACCAACAACACTTCCTTACAGGTTGAAAAATTCTAGCCTCCTGGATCTCTAGGATGAGGGATCGATATATAGATATTTCCAGGGGAGTGAGTCAGCTTCTGGGTTTTTGATCAGTGTCATTTCCCTAATAGTTCTTGTTTCCACTTGGATATTTCATGATCTCTTACTCATCCCTAGGCGAATTCAGAGAGGCAAGTGTCATATGAGCCGTTTCTAGAAGATCCTTTGAGTTTCCACCTAGCAAACTACATCTACCATTTGTCTGCTCTCCCTCATCGCACCCTACAGAAGGGATTTTTAGTATGTATCGTAGCCCTTGTGCGTAAAAGGTGAGATGCATCGTACCCTCAACATGGAGCAGTTTATATGGTCCACTTTTGACCTCTTCTGAGTAGTTTTTCTGGGAGAACTTCTGGGAAATGATGTAATCAGTTGACCTTTAACCTTTAGGGTATCAAACAACACTTTTAGGGGTTTAAGAGCACTTGGTTTATCGACATATGTGATTGGGGTTGTTGTGCCCAAATATGTCTATAATAGTTGCCCCCTAAAGCATGAGGTCGTAAATCTTCTGATGTCGGGTGAAATGCTTTATCATGAGGATCTGAGATTTTTCGAACTGGAAGGTGACATGTAATAAGATACAATACAATACATTATCTTCATAATATTTTCAAGATCTAGCTGAGGCGATCATTCCCATGCTTAGATTTATAAATTCATTTTCATGTACATAGGACAAACAATCGTCTGCTATTGCAGATTGGTGATTTTGGTAGATTCATCAGCCTTAGCTTGGATGATCATCTATGCAGCTATGGAGTACATTTGATGTCTTTATTTTTTTGAATATATCATAGCTTCAATGGATGAAACTAGATCCGGGGTCTTCAAACTCGTTCAATCTTTTCCCGATGTACAAGTCGATCCATGTGAAGATATGTTCTAAAGTCGAACATGGAAAGACATCGCCTGTTACCAGGCAATGATGTAAGCTATTAATAGGCATGAGAGGAATCACCGATAATGATAATGATCCTCAAGGTACTATAGTACAATTCACATGGTCTGAATGTATGAGTCGATGTCAAACACCACGCAAAATCATTCAGTCAAAGGCCATTGATGTAAACCTATCGCCAGAAGTGAGAAACTTGCCATTGAGGCAGGCAAGCTTCAAAGTACTGAAATGGTTGTTCCTAAGTCAACTTCTTGGATAATCAGCTAATGTTGACAACAAGTGACACGTTGTAGGAAGGCCTTAATGAATCCCACATCTATGACACAAAACAAAGCAAGTGATTTTCTGGAGGTGAAAACAATCTGATGATATAAGGTTCAGGGTGGCGGTCATGAAAAATGGAGCGTGAAGGTATTACAGTGGATGAGGCATTAGCTAGGTTGGTGAATTCTTTGAGCAACTTCTCTTGAACATATCGGCGACACTGTGATGGATTGGTAGCATTAACCCCATGGATGGTATGGAGGAACAATGGTGATGGTGGATGGAATAACCCAACCCGACTCAATCATGGTGATGGAGTGAAAGTGTCATGTTCAAGAGCGACCTGCTACCAATGAAGTTCTTCAAGTTTTCTTCCCTTTTCCCCAGTCATTTTTGACCAGCACCTCTTTATTTTTGTTAAGGTTAAGGAGGATAACATATGCTTGTTCTATAATTTTCCCTTTGAGAAAACCTGTCACTTTGTTCTAGTGAGTCTAGCGACAGTGAAACTCTCTCTTGTCTAGGTAGACAAGTTTGTCGCTATTGTTTTAATGAGTTTAACAACAATGAAAACTCTGTCCTTTTCATATTTAGAGAGTTTGAAAAAAGACGAAAAAGAAACTCTAGTAGTCCTTTTTCGTGATATAATCCCTTAAGTCTGAAAAAGTATAAAATAATACGAAAGGGATGACTTTTCGATATTTTTAGCGAGCCGAACAAGACAAGTGCTCGATATTTCTGTGTAATGATCCCTCAGGTCCAAAAATATTAGAATATAGAGGAGGGATGTCACTTTCCTTTACTTTAACGAGCTGGAGAGGCTAGTAGCTTGGCAATCTTTTCATATTTTATCAGTCTAAAAATAGATTAAAAGAGACTCATTTTCTGAGGAATGAGTGATGTATCTATGTAGCAACTAGTTCCAGGTATGTTTGGAATTCCTCAAACATGACAACGTAATGAGGGTGGCTAGTAGAATCACTCATCACAGCTGTTCCTCAAAAGGGTAAACAATCAAGTGGAGGCATATGATTGGCTAAAAGAGTGGAGGTGACGGTAGGAACATGACCAAGGCTCAAAAGGCTGATAGCAATGCAATCACAAAGGTTATTTAATGAAAGGCAGGTTTATTTTTTAATGAGCTTGAACCTTGTGCCAACATGTGCTCAGTGGCGGGTTTATTTTTTAATGAGCTTGAACCTTGTGACAACATATGCTCAGTACTAGTCTTTTGATAATGTCTCTTGGTAGATTTATTTTTTAATGAGCTTGAACACTACTATAACATGTGCTCATGGCCTTTTTATGTACGCTAGAAATGACCGAGCTACGAGGTTAAAGGGTTCAGAAACTACAAACTAAGAAAATCAAAGGTGAGTTTTCACTTGCATACAAAGGTTTGCATGCCTCCAGGTGTTTCAGTAAAAGGAGAGTTTCCAGGTTACCAAATGGAAGTTTCTGCGGTTAGGCAGGATTGTTTCTATCAGCAGACAAAAAATCTTCCTTTGCTTTGTCCATTGAAATAGACAAAGGTTAATGGCGTTAGCTTCCAATCATAATTATACATAGGAAATAAGTGTATCAGACTGGTCACATAACCTATATAGGAATGTTTCTGAGCCCAAGCATTATAACCTTTCAAGAAAGTCTCTCTTTTCCTCTGGGTTCACCTGCTGAAGCAGGCTAGGGTGCATGCCCCCTAAACTTCATCACACTCACCGAACTACTCTTTGTAGGTAGGCAGATGGAATGAAGGTTGAAGAGACACTGTTGATGTGAAGAGACCATTAAGGGATGATGGTTGACTAGTAGTCGTGTTTGAACCAGGGAATGAAAGCTGGTCAACAAGTTGTACCATTCTACCTTCATACAGGAAACGCATCACCCGAAAGAGTGAGGAAACAATAGATCCCATGCTGTAAATGTAGTCACGCCCAAGGAGTATATTGTAATCTAGTGACCCTTGGACTACCATCATGTTCAAATGAACAATTTTCCTTCTCAAAGTTATAGGAACATTTGGAAGGATCCCTAACAGTTGACTGGTTCCTTTATTGAAGCCTGACAAATTTCGAATCTCAGGCAGAAGCGATGGTGAATCAACCACTTTCCAAGCAATTGAGGAAAGGATACTCACAGAAGTCCCTTCATCTATGATAGTGCCAACCATGGTCATCTTGTAAACTTGTACTATGATTCTGAATGGCACATTAGATGGAAGGGAGGGTCCTACCAGTAGATTCCAATCAAAGGAAATGACTAGATTGCTTGGAGGAGGGACCAAATAAACAGTTGAATGAGTCTCTTGAAATGGGAAACTTCCTTCCTACAGTAAAGGAATGGGTAGATTGCTCCCATGTTCATCAGACTCTGTGTTAACAAAAATAATTTGGATGGTGTTGTTCTCATTCTCTTTGGAGACTGTATCATTTGAAGGTGGACCTTTTGAAGACAAGACTGGGTTGACTACTGTCTCGACCTGTTGACTTTGGTCTAGTGTAGACTCAGGGGGTTTATCGTCAATGATAGGTGCTTCAACCGAAAACAGAGGTATGTCAGTTAGATTTTCAACTAGCAATGTACTTGGCAAGAGTTTCTTGCATCTAGGTGGAAGTCACTACGGTGAAGCAAGACGGTTATCCAAGATGCTTTTAGCTTCATCCAGAAAAGGACAACGGTGGAGGGCATGATCACCTTCACACAACCTACAAGGAGATCTGGATCTTCCTTTTTTCCATTGACTTCATTTTCACTAGTTGATGGTGTACTCTCAACTTGATCGAAAGAGGTTGAAGACACCAGATTGTGCAAGCGAGGAGACTAGTCTCTCAAGATCTGCAGGATGCAAGGACAATCTCGATTATAGTGGTTTCCTTTACAAATGACACATGGATATTTGGGTTTGGATGGTGTAGTGTGTGGATTTTCAATGGATGATGCATGGTTGCCCCCTTATGTGGCTGGCTTCTTCTTCTACTTCTTCTTCTCCTTCCTTTTCTTCTTCTTCTCAGCTACTTGGTTTTTAGTATCACTAGTTTCACCAAGCAAAGAGGAAAAAGGAGAGGGAGAAACAAACGAATTAGAAGGTGGGGGAGAAACTCCAGTATCATTTGGTTGCTGATTTGATTGCTGAGGAATTACCGTGTTTTGAATGACAGAGGTCGAGAATAGCCAAAATGGCAGGCCAATTGTGAGTCCTACAAGGGACAATGTAGCCATATAAGGAGTACCAATATTTCCCCAAGAGGAGAAAGGATTAGGCTTTACCCCAAGGGGAAATCCTTGATTGGTGGACTCCATTATCTCAACCTAAGATCAATGAAGGAATAGGGATGTTATTTTGAATTAAATGAATTTTATGACGCTTTGACGCAACTTGATTTTTAAATTTTTAAGAGTCGAGAAAAAGCTAAAGGTGACTCTATTCACCTTCTATTTTGAATGAGCCTGAAGTGACAAGTGCTCAAATGGACCTTTTCTTTCAAGGTTTCAAAAGGAACAAAAGTGACTACTCTGGAAATATAGATAGGGGGATTATCAAACCAATCACAAAACTGTAATATACACCTCGGTGGTAAATTAAAGAGAAAATACCGAGGACTTTATGTAGGGCAATCAATCTTACTGAATGTTGTGTTTAGTGCATTGCGATCGATAGGGCGGTAGACACAGCTTCCTAAGGATAAAGGATATCAGCCTATTGTGGTCTCCCAATATATACTCGACGGTACGTGGGAGCACAAGTTTGTACTAGCACTTGCCGTATCAAAGAGGAGGAATCACTCAACTTATGACGAAAACGATAGTTACCAGGCTTTACGATGCTGGAATACGTCTCTAGCCTAGACTTCTAGATGTTGTGCCTTAGGTTCCAAAGCGTTTTTATGTTCATTGAGGTTTATTTTATACTTGATCTTTCTTAAGAAGTTTTCCTTTCAAGGTTCACCATGTGATGTAGATGTACAATTCCTAAATATGCAATCTAAAATGATAAACAGTCATTTGTTTTCTTTTAGCAATGAAAATCCTAGCTACTAAGGAAAGAAGAGTAAGATTCTTTCAACAGAGAGCAGAGCACACACTAAATGCACTTTTCCTAAATTAATTTCCACATGTAGCCTAAATGAAAATTCATATGCATGTATTTTTTTTTCTCCATTTCCTTAATGTGAGAATGCCAAAAAGAAAACTAAGTACAAATCTGAACTACTTTTTTCAAACTGATACTTTAGCAATTTATTTTCAAAAATGAAAGGAAGACTAAGACTACACTTTTAGTTTCAAATGGGAAACTGCTTTCGAAACTTCAAATGCCGACAATTCAAATCAAATACAATGGAAAAAGTACAATCGACTATTTGAAAGAGGAAGACTTTACGATACTCTTTTCTTGACTCAAAACGACAATTGCATCACCTTTGAATCAAAAGACGGGAGTTCAATTAAGCTACTATTTGCAAAGGAGGACTGTAAATGATGAAAAATACATAAAAAAACATTCACAATTCCTTAGGTTTCAACGATATACTAATCATAGGCCGCAAAACTGCTGAATAGAACTTAAAACAATGAAGAGAAAACCAAAATCCAAAGAGGGAAATAGTCTCATTCAATCATCACACATGTCCTTAAGGGAAATAGGGATGCATCTCACCTATAGCACACAAGAGGTGTGATGCATCCAGACTTCCAATGAGATACAGTGCGATGGTCCAAGGATGAGACTGAGCTTGGTTTTCACTCACAATTTGCAGCTAAGTTCAGTGATTTAGGTCAAGCTTAAGATGGATAGTAAACACAAAGTATAGGGGTATGATCTTATGAGGTTATTGAGCTACCACTAGGGCACTTAGGATGTTTGCAAGTTAGATGTTCAATTCATAAATCAACCTAGAGATTGATTGAAGCAGCATTGATCTACTTTCCAGTTGCATAGCAAAAGCAGTTCAAAAGCTAGCTGGCTTGACTTCAAGCTCCATCTGTAGTTTATAAAGCAAACAACAGTAACAAACAAACAAATTTTTCACTCCCCAATGGAGTCTCCATTTTTCTTCCGAGAAAACTAGTGTCTATTCAGATCTACTAGTCCCACTAAGACGGGTAGCTATCTTAGAAACAAACAATTCAAAGTAACTTGTGTTTTCCTTTATGGGAGATAGATAAGAGAGAAGCAGAGAGCACCAACATTAGTCTTTCTCTTGGCTCCTTGCTTGTTTCCTCTCTTCTTTGATAGAGCTTTCCACTCCTTTCTCACTTTTCCCACTTCAAAGAACACCTGTAGAGGCAAAGCAACAAAATACCATCAAAGCATAGAGATCTATGATACCATAAAAAATGTAGAATCAGGTGTACATTAACCATACAATTACATTCACAAATACAAGATTTAGAAATATGCAAATATATGGAGGAAAACTCAAATAACTTTATTGATAGAAGTAGAAGAGAGGATTACAACCCAGCTGTCTGATCGAACACCATCCTCCCAGCATGAAAGCCCTCTTCACCTCATGAAAATATAGATCACCCAACAATACAATGTCTCAAAGAGAAAACAACAACACTTCCTTACAGATTACAAAATTACAGCCTCCTAGATCTCTAGGATGAGGGATCCATAAATAGATATTTGCATGGGGGTGAGTTAGCTTCTGGGTCTTTGATTAGCATCATTTCGCTGATAGTTCTTGGTTCCACTTGGAGATTTCATGATCTCTTACTCATCCCTGGGAGAATTCAGAGAGGCAAGTGTCATATGAGAAGTTTCTACAAGATTCTCTGAGTTTCCACCTAGCAAATTGCCTCTGCCATTTGTCCGCTCTCACTCATCACACCCTACAGAAGGGCTTTTCATTATGCATCACACCCCTTGTGTGTAACAGGTGATATGCATCGCACCCTCAGCATGGAGTAGTCTTTATGGTCCAATTTTGACTAGTTCTGAGTAGCTTTTCTGGGAGAACTTCTAGGAAATGATGTAATCAGCTGATCTTGATCCTTTAGGGTATGGAACAATGCTTTTAGGGGTTTAAGAGCCCTTATTTTATCAACATATGTGATTGGGGTTCCAGTGCCCAAATATGTCTATACCACATCTTGATCTTCTTCATCTGGGAGAATGAAGCCCCACATTCCTTGTAGTTCTACATCTTCATCATCATCTATTTGTTCCTCATTTGAAACTTCTTCCTCTTCCCCTTATGATTCTACATTTGTTATAGAATTTGGAGGTTTCAGATCAATTGAAGGATTTCCTTTAAATGGTTTATAAGGTTTCTTGGAAGAGGCTTCTGCTACTTGTTTCTTTATATCTACCATTTTGTTGGGCATGGCTTTCAAGACTTTTTGTAACCCTTCTAGGTTGAACGGGTATTTTGATTGTTTTTTCTTAGGATCATCTCTAAAAGAAATTTTTTTAGACTTTCTTTCATCTGCAATGCTTTTCTTTTCTATGGCTAGGATACGTTTCTCTACAGCTATTGCCTCTTTCATGTTTTCAATTGAAATTAGCTTGCCAGCTCTATCTACAAAGGTGGCTAAATTTGAGGGCAAAGGGGAAATATACCATTCATTTTTTACTGAATTACTAGGATTCGACGCTACTACTATTTTGTTTGATAATTTATTAAAGCGAGAATTGAAATCCTTAATTGGTTCTCTTGGTTTGGCTTTCAAATTGGAGAGGTCATTGATTAAAGTTGTTGTAGATCGGTCATCTCCAATTTTTTTTAAAAACTAATCTTGAAATCTATCCCAGTTATTAATGAAGCATGATGGTAATGAAAAATACCATGACCCTATTGCTCCTTTTAAAGTATAAGTGAATAATCATAGAACTGCGTCCTCTTCCGTTACTCCATTTAAATTTATGGATAGCATGAAATTATTTATGTTCTCTTTGGTTATTATACCATCGTCAGGATTGAACTTGAGGAGCCATTTCTCAGGATGAGCTGGTAATTGCGATAAGGGTGTAGGCATGTTAATAGCTCCTGGATTAGAGCATGGTCTTGGTGGAGGGTTTCCTGCCATCATTGGAGTATGAGTAGGAGGGAGAGTTGTAGTAGTTGAAGGTGGTTAGGTAGAGGAGAATGTTGCTCCTGTACGTGTGTGAACCATGATCTGGAGTTGAGGGATGGATGAATGAACTTGTGATGATATGGATGGGATGTTAGATGAAAATGATGATAGAGCCTCACTCTAAGATTCTATTGGTGTTTTCCTAGCTCTCTTAAGACTTGGTAATGGAAACTCAACTGGTGGTATTCCTAATTTTTCGCTTTGTGCTCTACTCAGTCATTGAGTCGGGGTCAAATGAGAAGTGACACTACCTTGGGAAAACTCAGATTCTTCTTGAGATAAAGCAATTCCTTGTATCTTGTGAATTAAAGTTTATAACTCAGGAGGATATGAAGAAGAATGATCTGGATTTCTTGGGATTTCAATCATGTGCTTTTTATTTTTCTTTTCAACTTCTGGTTCAATGATGGAAGATTTAGAATGTGAATGAGAAGTTAAGGGTGTTGGTGAGGGAGTTTTACTCTTAGAATGGCATGAAGATGTAGATTTACCTGCCATTCACAGTGAAGCCCTCCTTCTAGCTCTAAATATGTTGAAGGTTCAAAAAATCGGGTCTACAACAAGGGGGATAACCACCCGATCTAGACCTTAAATAAACTCCTTTTTCGTTTGTAATAGTGGCTCCGACTGGGGATGATAGGACCAGTTTCTTAATCTATCTGTTGGAGAGGTAAATCCCCTCTATGGATAGAGGCGATCCCTACTAGCCCAAAAGGGGTCTAGCAACAATCAAACAATGCTACTCTGCAAGTTCCTAGTTGTAATTAACAAGTGGGTAAAGAACACCTACTTGGATTCCAACGCTGTGTCTGATGAAGAGATGATCCTCTCGCTCCTTCGCTCCAGCCGATCACAGTCTTCCACTATCCCCGCGGGCGGACACCTGCACAAGCAAAGAGAGAACAAACACAATCGTAAAATATACTAAAAACAACTATACATCAGTCAGGAAAGATGTAATTCACATTAATCATTCATAAGCCAAATGGGAATGGAACCATAACAGTAGTCATCTATCTTTATTAATCAGAAATAGAGTAAGGTACAACCAAAGTCCTAATCCTGAGTCCTTCTCTAGAGGGTCCAGCCATCATGTCTCCCAAGCATTCACCTTTGAAGTAGATCTCCCAAGTCAAATAGGTCTCTCCCTCACATACAAGGCAACGAACTCATAACCTTCCTCAAGCTCTATAGCAATCCTCACACAACACACCAAATGCCTACAAAGAGCAGCACTAATGCACTAAGAATTCCTCTATGTCAAAGTCTATATGTTCCAAACTAGCTGCTCATGGCAATGGTGGAGGCTTATAAAGGAGAAGGAGTCTCCATGAATAGTTAAAGGATGAGCTTTCCCCCAAGAGAAGTGGGTGACCAGGCGAACAGACACGCCAGAGAAAGGATGGAAACCTTTACAAAGCTAACAACCAAGTCTGGAGTCATCTGGAAGGCTGGCTGTTAGAACAAACTCGCCTAAATAGGATCAATGCGGGTGCGAAACTGGGCTGGCGCGCTGGCATCGCAATTCAATTACAGAAGAGGTCCGGTCAGTGCGAACTGATACGAGCGAAGGGCGCGCTGTTTGTGAAATTCGACCAGCGCGGAGAACACGTGTGCTTCCGCACTGGCAGCGCACCAGTTACACTATCATCCGCCAGTCAACGCGGTTATTTTAGGAACAGTCGCGATGATCCAATAAACTTAGGCAAAGAGGGTTTTTAGCCATTTCAGAGAGCATGAGCATGGTGGATTTGATTTTATGACACAGTAGGGAGACTGACAAGGTGACAGTGACATTTTACTGTGTAACAAATGCCCCCTAAAGCATGAAGCCCGAGAGAGTGGGGGGGTTGAAATGCTTTACAGGACTGCTGGGCCGGAACACCACCAGGAAGAACCTGCAGGCAGATACAACTGATATTTCAATTACATGTAGTCTAGGCATGGGTGCAGCCATCCAAAAGACATATGAAGAAGGTCTGTGGTAT